>JAAGNO010010285.1:0-17097 GCA_033439905.1 Ceryle rudis
ATAGTCAGCCAATCTGCATAAGGCTTGGCACACGTAGCACGTAGGTGTTAACCAATAAAACAATTTAGATGTGCGCAGGGACAGCCTGACAGACTATATAAGCACGTTCTGGTGAAGCAATAAACGAGAACAATATGTAGCCATATTGGCGTGATTGTCATTACTTGGCCAGCTTCCCGATAGAGTCTCTCTACAGTGAACACTGTTGCCACCGCATGTAGCAACACTGCTGCCCATGCTGTCATGGCATCCAGTAGTTACTGACCCTACAGGAGGGTGCATGGTAGTTTCTGAAACGCCCTAAGCAAAATGGTGGGTTTTTTTCACCTTCATGGTAGAAATTTTAAGTAAGAAACAGTTATAGTATGCATTATAATTCTTTGTATTTCTTCATATACAAAAAGAAAGCATAAAATATTTTTTCTTCTTGACTTGTAGGATCATGTTTTCAATCAGATATGAACATGCTTTTTCAAAAGAGGAAGGGCATTTTTCCAGTTCTATTTTACCTAATAAAATAAATTTACAAGTAAATAGGTAGATCATTAAGTAACTTAAACTATTTTTTTAAGGAGTACATCAATTTCATATGGCCAAATTTGAAAGAATAAGTTGAAAGAAAAAAAATGCTTATATTACTTTATACTGGAAATTAGCATGGATACATAGTGAAGATTTCAAAAACTCTAATATACTTTGAATGTTTATTTTCAAGAAGACATTATTCTACTGCTACTTGTTAGAGTCCCTTGGGTTTTTACAAAGCTTTGGAGCTAGGTGCAAAGTACTTTGATTTGAATACAGTGAAATTGAGAGCAAATAGAAAGACTGTATGACCAGCAGACACATGAGCTTCTCCACGCACACCTGTGCCAGCTCGTTCCTTTGTGTGAACTATAGGAATGGGACTCTATGGACTAAATTGGTCAGACTTGACAAAACCTTCCCCTCCTTCCACAAGTCCCTGTGTTATTGTAAAATAATTAAGTCAATGTGCATTCACATTGTTCTTTTTCTTTATTATTGCAGTGTTATACTACAGTGCTTCGTAAACTTTAGTATGTCAGATTCAAGGAAATAGAAAACCAGGATGCAAGCATGTCTCTCACTCTCGGATCAATGGTAATATCGTGAAAACTCATAATCTCAGTGTATTAATATGAACAGCTCTGCAGGGAATCTCAGGGAGAGAGAAACTAGGAAATCCTTCAAATAATACAACAAAAAATTTCTTCTTATCTTGTTTTTAGTGTCTTTTTTGTGGCCTGACATTTTGTAAATTACATTTCAATGGGTCATTAGACTGGCCATACAGCAGAACTATTTCACTCTTTGCCATGGTAAAAGCTCTATATCCTTCAAAAGATATCCATCCAATTCTACAAAGTTCTGTGTAGATAGGCATTAATTTGTGGGTAATATACCTCTACTACCTTTCACGAATTATTGCATGATTTTATTTTGTTGTTGTTTGTTTCTGCTCACACTCTCTATCTGACAGTGGCTATATAAATTTGACAATGCACGGGACCTGAAAAGCTCCTGTTTTAAGCAGTGAAAAAACAAATAGGAAATAATAGTGGGACTAGAGGAATTTAAAATTGAAGCAATCTTTTGGTGATCACCTGCATTTTGATTATACCAAATTACAATGCATATCAGTTTGCGTTTATTTTTATGAAATACTGTATTAATCTACTACAATGTTATTAAAACAGTACCAATACAGGTACCACCTTTGGAGGGAAATTTAAAGGTAGTGCACATACTGATTTTACAGACCCTTTTCTACCACCAGGCATAGAATGGTCTGAAGTGCAAGAGACACAGAGTTCATAGGAAAAGCAGCGTCTTCAGATCTCTTCAGATACTTCAACCCATTACTGACAAAAACATACAGACATTGGGCATATAATCTTTGTTCTAATAAAAATAATATTATTATTGTGTATTCCAGGCCTTGCCTTCATTTCTAGGGGCCTTTGGTTAGGGAAAAAGTATAGGAAAAGCAATTAGAGAAATAGATACAGCTTTAATTGTCAAAGATGACATAGTTCGCTTTTCACCTGCTCTAGTGTGAAATCCATACTAGGGTACGCTCCCTGAAAAATATATGCTTAAAATAATCTACATTAGTATCACTTGTATCTTGAAAGAGTACTAAACCTCAGACATACGTTGACGGTAGAGTGTATATTCCTGCATGGATCAACTCACCTGTACTGTCATTGTTCTCCTTTGTGCTGGAAAAAGAGATTCTGTGGAGGCGCAAGTTCAATGTGCAAGTCTGGGGTGTTCTTGACACATATTTCATAAAGACTTAACATAGAACAAGTTCCCTAACTAATATATTTTTCTTACAGAAACACTCAGGTAACTCACTATTCCAATACTGAGTTTGGTATATCAAAACAGATAGAATTTTAAAGACTACAGTATACATAAAAGCTTAAAGTTTTACTACAGAGTACATCGACAGACCTTAGTTCTTTTGCATTAGATAGCAAGACATCCTTTTTTGTATTTGTATTTCTTTCCTTTTTTTCCCTTTTTTCTTTCTTTTCTTTTTTTTTTTTTTTTTTTTTTTATGTTTAACCCTGTAAAATTTGGTAAGGCTTACCAGGCTTACGAGGCTCACCAATACTTTCCCTTTGAACTTCGTGCATCCTATCCTCATTTTTATGTAAGAGCGGTAGATACAATCTGTGTATTTGAAATGAGAGAACTAAATTAAAGATCCTGGTATGTACAAACATCCTGTCAGACTCTGCTAAGAGTCTTTTCTGTGACTCAGAGTGAATTTTAATTCTGGGAACTCTGAGGTTATAGCAGAAATCATGATTTACTTACTCCATTTGCTGGGTTGAAAACCAGGTTCCATCTCTCTATATATAGACACCTTTCCTTTTCCTTCCGTTCCCATCCATTTTCTTCCCGATTCCCTTAGAATGAAAAGAGGCATACTGGTTTTACATGAGATGTAATATATTCAGTATATCCATGTTAGGCTGGCAGGCAAAAGACTAGGTGACTGGCAAGGTCCCACCCTGAGGTGAAGGTAGCTGAATAGGATCTGGAAAACTACTGGACATGACATGAAAAATTGCAAGAAATTGCTGGATGTGTCAGAAACCAATGTAAGAAGCTGATGAAAGTTACGGATAGTGCCAAGAGGGACATCTGGTTTGGTAGATGTTTAAGGGTGAGTTATACAAAAAATGGCTGAACTCCACAGATAGTGGGGGGGTGGAATATTATGACCTTTTTGGAAGCAGATTCTTGCAAAGAAAGCAACGCTTAGATGACCATATTAGTAATACTTTCTGAGACCCAAATTTTCTCGGTTTCAGTATCTGAAATGCCAAATTTGTGTACAAATGTATCAAAACTAGGACCAATGTGGAAAAAGGAACTACAGCTGGCCAGCTTGTTTATTGTTATCTACTGTGTTGGTTCAAGATCTTGAGGAACCAGTTTATAATGTAAGTTATTGGATCATATTAAGACCAAGGAAACAGGTCACCCCATTAGGAAATACTGCTGTTAGCTTCAGTTGAATAGAGATTACCCCTGCTCAAAAAGGCATTGGAAAGAATCTGCCACAGCAGATTCCTTCTTCTCCAACCATTCACTCCATCCCTTGCCAACGGTCCACACTTCCTTCACTTCTCTGTACACCATGGTGGGATCTGAAGATTGAAGATGGCAAAGCTACCTCCATAACTTTTGTATTATAAATTCGCAACATTTTCAAGGGCTTTTAGCACAAAATTGTTTTAGGTGATTGAGGAATTTAACCTTCAGGCCAGATAAGGACCACTTTGTTTTAATTACATCATCTGGATGGCTTGCCACAAGCTGATGAGACAATGTTAAATTAGACATTTCTACCTATACTATGTACTATACTTACAGAAGCACCATAATAGCGAATGTAATCAGTGATCTTCTCTAAGTATTTACAGATAGCTCTGAAGTTTCCATTTTTCTCTTTTAACTTTATCAATAATTGATATCCAGTGCTTTCCTATGGATAGTAAAGATATGCTGAGCTTTTTGAAGAATGTCAGTCTTCTAAGTTTCTTCAAACCCTTTAAGCTAGGGAGCGGTATGAAAGGGTAGATCTTGTTAGAGGGCACTTTGAAAAGCAGAAAACTATCAGTGAAAACAGTGGCTTGATAATGCAGCTGAGACAGTAAGTTATCTCAGAATGAACAGTGCCTCACCCAATTAACCTGATATCAGAAAGGAAGGTCCATCCAAGCCAAAAAAAAAAAAAAAAAAAAAAAAAAAGAGACAAGCTGTTACTCCAGAGGTTTTCTTTTGCTGCAGCCTTTCCAAGAACAAGCCAGTGCAGATGATCAGTACAGCAACCTATTGCAGAGCTCACTTGAAGTTTGATAAGGTCAAAGGAAAGCTGTTTTCCTTCCTTTCAAAACATAAAGGTCTGGTGAGAGAAACTTGTTATCCAGAATGACACAGCCTAATTATAAGGACTGTAGCTTCTTTGGCCAGAAACTTTTTTAAATCCTGGTTTGTTATAAATACCAGCAGCTTTTGATGAAGTTTCACAAAAGTTTGGTAGAACAATTCTTCACATGAATATAGTGCCTCAATGAATAAAGTCCTGTTATGTCTGAAAACCTAGTACTGCATGTCGTAATGCTCTAAGTTTAATGTCAGACATAACACATAATGTGTCATCTTTTCCACTATCCAAATCATTAACAAAAAAATGGAACAGAATTAGCCAAGGACAAATCCATCTGCACACTCACTTGAATATAATTTCTCCTCAACTGCATTTCCTCTGCGTTTGTGGGTGTCTTGGAATCAATTGGCAGGACAATATTGATATCTGTCACAAATCCAAAGGACTACAGAAATTGTTGCGCAAATATGATTTAATTTAAAATAAGATTGTCAATAAGCACATCATACTATTATAGTAAGAAAAATATGAGATATTATTTTATAGTTTGTATTTAAAATCCACTAACTATTTTCTATTCAATATTTTGTGTGAAACATAATTTTCTGTTGATTTTGTTTGAATACTGACATGTAGAAATCAAACCCAGCTTCTTAGTTGCTACTGTGATTTCAATGAGAATTTGTTTTTATATATTATCTCTTCACCCCTTCTCTCACGTTAATGGGGGGAAAAAATGCTCCTATTAATGAATATTTAGTACAGAAGATCTGTTTGTTTATAGAGCAAGCTTCAACTAATACCAGTGGAAGTTCATCCCATAAAAAGATTGATTTATTTTTTTTTTCCCCATAGGAACTGCTTTAGATTTCAAATGCACAAACTTTACCCAGAAAAGTCAGAGAACATGGACCTACTCTATTTTAGCACAGATTGTAAACATAGTTAAGGACGTAATCATATACATTTAGCAGCAAATCATTTACAGAGTCCTATTTTTCAGGCTGAATGTTCACAGAATTGTAAAAAACAAAACAAAACAAAAACCAAACAAAGAACAAACAAACAAAAATAAAAACCCCACTCCAATGAACTTTGAGGGTTTTGTGCTGAAATTTTGAAAACCTTACTAAGTAGCTAGCTTTAAATATTTGGTGTTTATACTCTACCACTTGTAACTATGTGAAAGTATTGTATCTAGAACTAGTTTACTGGAATGTATTACATCCTATATATATATGTATACACTAAAAAAAAGAAGAAAGTCTCCATAAGAAAGAATAATAATAACAACATTTGTAATAGCAGTGACAACAGTAATAATAATTATGCAGATGAATGCTTTCTCATTCAAGCATTAAAATCACCAAGGGCTAAGTGCTGAAATATACAATGGAAAAAACCCAGGGCCTAATTCTTTTCTGATATAAATTTATTAAATAAAAGTGGATATAGTACAGCAGAGAATGTAGCCAAATTTTATTCACAATTGTACAATTTCCAAGCCTAAAAATTCTTATGCATGGACTGATTATTATTCTCAGATCTAATCTTATTTAACAACATACCTAATCTTTAGAGCTATAAGCAGAATTGGCATAGGAATTTTTCAGTGAAGATATTGTTATTGATAAATAAGTACAGCAAGGCTTTTTGTTCAGAATTCCTTTTTCCTCATACAGGCATTGTGACTTTCAGATTACAAATAAACATTACTGAAGAGCACTAAAAATTCAGTCATGTGAGGACCAAGTTTACTCAGAACTGGTGCTTGTTTTTTCCAGTTATCAAAATCAATACTTTAAAAAGAAAACAAAAACTAGGAGTGGTTTCTTCAGTGTGAGCCCCACTCAAAAACCCTAAATATATACATAGTGTTATAAATGCAGACTATTAATGTGCTTCAAATTATCCATAATTTCAGCAATTTTCTGAAGTGAAGAATTAAGAGGCCATTTTTCACATTATTTCACATCTTCCAGCAAAGAACCAAGTAGGCTTTCCACATATAAACAGTAAGACAATCTCCTTTCATTTGGTGACACATTTATGCTTTACATCTTAAAAAAAACAAAACGCACACACACAAAACCCAACCCAACCCAAACAAACAAAATTAAAACCAAAGAAAAGAACACATTTAGGCCTTAGAATAAAATTACCTCTCCATTTAAGATTAAAGACTGATGCTTTGCCTTCCTCAGTTCAGTTGTTACATGGCTCCTTGCCGGATCATTTGTTATTTGGGCATCTGAGTCCCATGCCATTTTGTGTCCTCATTAAAGTTTTAAAAATACAGGATGGTGCTTAATAATCTACAACTACTTCTTAACACTAACAGCCTTTATTTGAAGTGCTTGATTTGTAGATTATGAAAAAGTCAGTGCTAAAACAGTGCTTTTCAAAATTAGAACTTAGAGAACCAGCCGGTGTAAAGCAATACCTCTAAAATGTAAGATAAAAGTAGCAGTATGTCACGTTATCATTTTTCTCTAATTAGAAGCATACTTAGGATATCCTTAAGGAATGTCCTAGGGAGCTCGAACAATGATTTTCTTTCGGTCATCCCAGCCATGTCTCCTCAATTAATAATAAACATGCTGAAGAAAACTAGGACTGCTTAAGCAATTAGCATACTGTTTTGGACAGGAAGGTAAAGAAACCAGCAACAGCATAATGACTGTCTGACCTAAACAAAGAGAAGTAGCTTATTATGAGATATTCTCTAAATACATTTTAACAAGGCAAGAAATAGTGGTTTCAACTTGCACGTACAGCAACTATTGTAATGAATGACTCTACATACAATAAACTCTCGGTTTTAATAGCATTTTAAACATCACACATTTCTAAGGAATGCATTTGTTTACAACATATATTGTTCTGAAAATTGCATTCCTCCCTCTACAATAACAGTCCTTCATTTTTTTCCTATATACAAAGGCCAAAATTTTCAAAGAAACGGCATCCCATTATCCCTTAAATCCTAAGGCTAGATGGCCTGCTAAGCTGTTTTGGAAAGCCTAGCCAAAAATGATGTAGCAGTAGTTTACAGATTGCTCCCCTCTTCTCCACTAAGCCCTCCTACTTTCCTAATTGACTTCACTCAATTACCTTTTGTGCTCTACAAAATGTTACAATCCATCACATTTATAGTGTGATCCTCTTAAGCAGATGACTCAGCCCTGATGTTCTTCAGCCAGTGTATATTGCAAATACAAAACACAAGGAGAAAAAAAATTATTTGCATAATGGTGTTGGAAAATGACTCAGAGGTGACTCTGAGGGAATTTGCATGCTTTACTTTTAACAATGGTTACCACCAGTTTAATAGCAGAGGTCAAATAATAAGAAAAGGTGGAATTACCTGTACTACTTCAATTTGCATTGCATGCTGTGTCCTATTTAAAAGTAATGTTTTCAAAGATGTGTCAGATCTCCTAAGTAATTTCCCCTTTCCCTTGTTTTATCCTTGTTTATTCTTATTTTTATTTATTTTCTTCTATTTTTGCAGTATGTTAAATTTCAAGAAAGCAATGAACTGAGTTAAAACTGGAAACTTAATTATTTGTTGTTTCTTTCATGTGAGAAAAAAAGGTACTGAAATAGTTTTCTGGATCAGTAAATCCTTCCCTGCAGTGAAGCATTGTCTCCTCCTTGCTTAGCCAGTGTTATTTAACTAACTCTACCTCTTAGGTTAAGTATGCTCTAATATTTGATCCGTAATTTTTTTTTCTTACTTTTCCTGTGTTAATTGCCTACACTAAGTACAGCAAGATTCTTGAATACCTATCCACGTTGAAGGATAGAACAGAGTCCACCTGTGATCAGGTTTCTTTTTTTGCAAATGAAAGTCCTTCTTCCTGCAGTAAACCTTGCATATGCTGCCATTTCCTCCAGTGAGTTTACCAAGCTGGGTAAGTGCTGGCACACTAATACAAGTCTTCAGATGCATACCATGTGGATATTCCCTATCCACAGAAACAGACTTAACTTTTTGGATTGAAATACCTAGTTTCCACAACCAGACCACATCCAGGAAAAAGCTACGTAGCCACCTGACTAGCCACAACAGATAAGAGTCATTTCTCATCACACCTTCTATTAACTAGGAGTTGTGAAGAAATAAGAACTGAAATAGAGCATCATGTTTATAAACCTTCTGTGATTAAATACCACCATTTCTACATTGTCATTTTATTTTTGCCAGCTGTGGGTAGGCACAGTGCAAGATTAACTTTTTTCTGGGCCATAGGTAAAATTATTACCTTCAGTGGTATTATATGATTTATGTGATGGAATAAACTTTAAAATTTAGAAAGCTGTATCTTTTTTGGTAGCAGCAACAGTGATCTCCTAGCGATATTACAGGTTTTACACCTCTAAGGTGTATCTTGTACTGCTTAGAACTAACTGTGTTCCTAAAGAGTTTGCTCAGTTTTATGGAAAACAACTTGGCAGAGAAGGATGAGGGGGTCCTGGTGGACAAAGATGATGAAGTGAATATCTGCAAAGATAATTAAGGGACTGGAGCATCTCTCCTATAAGGAAAGGCTGAGAGAGCAAGGACTGTTCAGACTGGAGAAGTCTCAGTGTGATTTTTGTTAATTTAGATAAATACCTAAAAGGAGGGTGCAAAGAAGATGGAGCCAGGCTCTTTTTGGTGGCATCCAGTGACAAAAGGCAATGGGCACAAACTGAAACACAGAGGGGTCCATCTGGACATAAGGAAATACTTTCTTATTGTAAGGCTGACCAAGCATTGGCACAGGTTTCCCAAGGAAGGTGTGGAGTCTCCACCCTTGGAGATATTCAACATCCACCCTAGGCAACAGTTTCTAGGTGTCCCTGCTTCCACAGTGAACTTGGACCACATGATTTCCAGAGGTACCTTACAACCTCAAAAATTCTGTGATTCTGTGAAGACGATTGTAAAGAGACACTAAAAAGAATAGGTAGGAATATACCCTCTAACACACCTCATTCAACGTTCATGGATGGAGGAATGGTAAAATGGGAACATCCAGAGCATGACCAGGCTCACCTGCACCCTAAATATCACCTTCTTGCTGCCACTGCCAGATCAGTCTGTCGACTGATCCAATAAGATAGTGCCACTTTCATATTTGAAAACTTCTGGCAGTCAGGGGAAGTCCTCAGTGACTGTACAAAAGGGAAACATCGTGCCCATTTTTAAAAAGGGTAAACAGAAGGACCCTGGGAACTGCCAGACAGTCAGCCTCATCTCCTTGCCCAGTAAGATCTTTCCTTCCAATCCAAACTATTCTGTGATTCTACTATATCTTGTGGTTTGAAAAAGGTATGTATATTTTTTTAACTAACTAAATAAAATTTTTAAAATCAATTATTAATCAGTTTCAATTCCAGTTTCTGCAACTGGATTTTATAACTAGAGATTATGAGTCAATGAATGACAGAATATCTCATAAATATATACTTGTTTTATACATAGATAGAAGCATGCACTTATTTATATATAGTGTGTATCTATCTGTTTCTCAAGGAAGAGATTTTTCGAGCATAGGGCTAAGGTTTTAATTTTTTATTACTGATTTTCCTATCATTCATCAAAATTCATTAATATTGCAGTATCTATCCTCTATGGTGTAGAAGCATCACTATAGAATTAGTGCTCTTACTACACAACAAATTGTCTCAACCACACTCCCAGAAGTCTGCCCTATTTCAATAAAAAGGGACTCTCCATTCCTCACAGCTGTTTCTATTAACCCTTCTGAAGAACCCTTTGCTGATACACAGAATTCACTGGTGGGTCTCTTTTGGGGGATATATCACCCTTTTATTGTATTGCCTTAGAAATCACTGTCAAGAAGAAGAAGCCAATAAAATTTAATTAAACGTTTAGGTGTTTTCCTAGGCTTAGTCACTCCACATTCCCTCAACAGACTTTTCACAGTGTATGCAATAATAACATCTCTAAATTAGAGTTTGAATTGAGAATGGTTTATTAAATCTACTACAGCTATTGGATTATTGTGATTACCATTTATAATGCAAAAGCATCTCAGAGCCCTGAGCATGTGCATGTCATTGCACTAGATGCTGTTCTAGCAGAGAACAAAAAGATGGTTCTTACCCTAAAAATGTTTTCATTCTATTGTTGAGGAACAATAAAATTAATTCCTGTGTCAGTCATTTTGAATTATTGCCCCATGTGTCTCAATACAGTGCCTAAACAATAAAGAATTCAAGGTATCCATTAAATGCTCACTTCATCTACTTACTATTTATGATGGGTAAAAAGTCATTAGGGAAACATGTAAGTACTTGTACTCCTTAACTGTGAGGACTTAAATTTCTCCTTAAAGAAATAGAAAAAAACATAGGAAAGGTATCTATTTAAAACCAGATACATTTGTTTAGATTAGATATAGTTATTGATATACTAAAAAGCTGTTATGCTGCTCCTAACAGTTGTACAAAGAAAAATGCATTTGCTCAAATATTTCTGAACTGAAAATAAATTTGCATTATCTACTTAATGAACACAAATGAAAAAGCATAGCAACCACCACACATAGTGTGTCTGTATCCTTGTCAACCTCTGAAAACCTTATAGTCAGAATATCCACATTTTCCACACTGGACTTTTCTTATTCCAAACCCTTTCTGAAATAAAGTATTCTTACCATAAGTAATGTAATAATAGCTCAGACAGAGTTGCAATTGCAGTGGCACTCTATGGGCACTCTGCACAAAGTGCCATTGAATATCTTTCTTTAGACTGGTTGTTCTGAGCTTAGCTTGTATAACTTATAAATGAGAAATCACTTTTGCTGATGTCAGGAAGTCCTTAAAAAGCATCATACTGAGCTATACTCTGTATAAAGAATAGATTTTATTTTTTTTTTTATTGTGATTTGTTGAAATCACAATAAAATATGAAAATAAATTCCTGTTAGACCAACATGTGCAACTATCTCATGAAGAGCCTAATGCCGGTGTAGGTGGTATAAGGCAAGGAAAGAGACATTGCAAGTTTGAATTTTGGAAGTTTGACCAATGCAGCAAGGCTTTCATGTCACTATTTGATCTGGTAAACCTGACAGATATACAAAAGAAATGTAAAAAGAATTTCAAAAGGCAGGAAATTCAAAACTAATCAGATGGTCTTCTTTTTTACTGTCTCCAATAGGAGGCCAACAGTTGGGCTGGAATTTACAGGCTAACTTCAAATTTGCCAGCCTTAGTCAGTAAACATCAATATGTCTGCTCTGCCAGAGGCAGCAACCCACTTCCGTAGCACTGACTATTTCCATATATCCGAAGAGCTTTTCAGAGATCCAGGAGACTCAGCTGCTGCCATACTGGGAGGGAGAAAGGCTTTAGTTCTCAGCTGAATGCCCAGGCTGAAGTTAAACGTAAGGTAAGTTGCAGTCTGGATAAGGACTAAAGGCGCCAAGGTTGGAGGTCAGGTAAGTATCTGTATCAGTATCATCTTCTAGATGCCATACCAGAGAGCCACAGTCCTGTGGTGTATCTGACACTGAATCACTCTTCATCAGTATTGTTAGAATTAAAATACTTCATGCTGGATCTTACTATGTCTTAAAGATCAACAAAGAGCTGCCCCTAGCAGAGAATACCTAAAGTTTGACTATGGCTACGGTTAGGATTAGAAAATCAAGGGCTGAAGAACCTTGTTTGTTACTTGCATATGCAATATCCCTGAGATAGAAAAGTGGTAATGCCAGAATGGAAGAATGGTTATTACTTTGTTCTAATGCCAGGCAGGATCACTAGGTCTCTCAGTTAAACTGAAAGCTGTCATAAACATAAAATTTATAGAGAGAAAGGCTATAATATGGGTTTCTTGCAAGCCCTTTTAACAGAATAGAAGAAAGAGAAATAGCTTACAATATATTCTGATATGGGGTTTTCTTACAGTTAGGGTTTTGCTTGCTATTTAGAAGATATAACTCTTTCTTTAGATAACTACTTCAATCTGGGCACCTTTAACAGTGTAAAGAGGGAGATTTGAAAGCAGGTCTATACAAAACTAATGAATACAAGACAATTATCTTCTATACATGGAAAATAACTGGAACTAATGGTAATGCTCACCGTCCTGGTGCAGGCACTCAATGGCTCTCTGCTGACTAGCAGCCATCTGCCAGCTGGGAAGTATCAAGTTTAGATACTGCCTAGAGCAGGATGATCCTTCATCTTGCTAAACTGCCATTCTCCTACTCTCTATATTTTTCCCTAGAATTTTCTATCTTTCCTTCAGGACAGTATTTTCCTCCTGAGCTACTACTATTATTGACTCAAGTGATTTCACTTCTCACTTGGTTTTTGCTTTTCTTACCTTGTAGAACAGACACACTCTCTCAAGGTTAATTTTTGTTCAATAAAATTCAGCCAAGGTCACACAATTGCATTTCTCAAAACTGGGACCTGGGTCACACACATCTGAGTTTTGCAAAACTATTATTAGCTATTATTTCTAACTATTATTACTAGGGGATACTATTTGCTTGAAGATTGGGCTGTGGTGAAACACAGGATTATGGAAAATAGATCTGCATAGTCTCAATACTACATTGCACAACATCCAGACACAAACTAGACAAATGCTGAAAGGTAATAATATTTCTGGTTTTCTTTTCAGACTAGTTTGATATAAACTGAGAGTAAAGTGCAGAGAGACATCAGGCAGAGGAACAGCAGAGACAAGAGAGCTTTTTTCAGAGCTCCATCAGGCTACCTGAACCAGCTTCAGAAGGAAAAAATTACCATTTGTTACACTCAAAATGTATTTATTCAGTTAATATTAAAGCTAAAACTAAATTTGTACTTACAGTGAGGATTATAGATTAAAATTTTAAGGAGCTCTGTTTTCAAGGCCTGCTCAACTTCATCAAAACTGGTTCAACAAGAAAAGAATGGTCCATGGTTAAAGCTGAAGACATTTTATAAAAAGCTTGAAGAGCCTGGATTAAGAAAAAGGTGTACCCAACACTTCACAGACTTCAAACAAATATGAGCTGAGAAAGGATTGGAATTAAGTTTATGGTTACTGAGCATAGAGCATCAGGGACAGCAAGAACAAGGCTGTGTCCCTAAAGAGTGAACCTGGGGCAGTGACTGCTCCAGCAGTGCACAAGCCCATGGTATCCAAGGAAAGGGGTGATGGCAGTAATAGGCTCTGTTGACAGTCCAGCAATCATCAGACAAGTTAAAGTCCGTGCCATCCAGGAACACAGACAGCAAGTCAAGACAGCAGAGGCCAGAAATAGGGCTCATTCTACCACAGCATGGCTCAGCCCAGGAATCGGGACCAGGACCTAGATTGAAATGGGACTTCTAGCCCATGGGTGGAGGGTTAAGGGTGAGTGTCCCAGCTGAGGTTGGTCAGGGCATTTGGTGCACTTAGAGCTATGACAACAAGATTGAATAGCTGTACACTGTTGCACACCGAAGATTTTGCTATGGCAAAAAAATATCCTGCCAGGAGAATGACTTTTCTGATTATAATATGAATTACTTTTTCACTAGAATCTGAATAATAGACTAAAATATCCACTTTTGCTAAGGCTAAACTTGAGCCAGAGTTATGTGGTGAACTTCAGAAAAATAAGGTATTCCTCTCTTGTGTGGCTTTTGATTTGTAGAAAGCTAATTATGAACGAAGAAAATGGTTTGTGTTTTGTCCTTACCCAGATATGTTCCTCTGGATTTTTCTTAAGACTGTGGATGCTGTGGAGAACTGTAGCCAAAAGGCTATTCTCTGCCAAAGCTGCCTGGGTGCTTGTTCTGGAGTAGATGAGTGCTTGTTCTGGAGTAGAATGAAAGCTGGTGGCAGAAGAGTTTTTCTCAGTCCTTTCACTAATGTTAATCCATATATTAGCGCTCTGGAATCCAGTGATGTAGCTACCAGATGATGGAGACATAAGAGTTTATTTTTCCTGCTGTATCCTGTAAGACCTCTTATACAATGCTGGTTTTATAAATGAAAAATAATTTGTATGTTGTGACATCTGACTAGGAATCTTTCATTAAACTTAAGATTACGGAGTAGTTCTTGAGAAGTTCTGAATCCCACAAGGTTAATCAGTCACTGATGAGTGATCATTCTGGAAGGGAGAGTGTTTTCTATTTTTTTCCCTAATCTAATAACAATGACTAAGCCTTACTCTTACAAACAGGGTGAGGACTGGGTCAGTATTAGAGAAAGACATTGATTTATTACTGAATTTTTCAAAACTCCCTTACATCAGATATTAGAACAATTCCAGAAATAACAATCGTAGAGCATGTATCAAAGCCTTTGGGTTTTGGATAAGCAGAACAGTGTGTTAGGAGCTACAGTTACTGCGGACTAAAGATGCTCGATGAAGGCAGAGAGTGGTAGTTTACTTTGAGGTCTCTAATTTACTGTTAAACCCTGGTTTAAGTCTTATATAAGATCAGGGTCATGGACAGCAGGAACCTGCTGATTCTACATGACTTCCTCCAAGGTGATAAAAAATGATTTAAGAAGAAGATAGTGACTTCTAGGATTTTTTTCCCCCTCATCTTGGCAGTGATGATAACAGGTGTCAGAGCAAGAAAGTAGCTCCTATTTCATTTTCTTCCTTGAATAAGGGTCTCTGTATAACTAGTAAACCTATAGTAAAGGATGAGTCAGAGTGAGTGATTTTCCCAAGATGGCTCTTTTTACCAAATTTATAGCTGGGGTTAGGATTAGAAAAGAGAGGGAATGAAGTGCCTACTTTATTACTGGACCTTTCAAGGCTCAGGAACATAAAATATGATCTAGTGCTACACAGTAAAAGTAATTCCTATTTCATTCACCATCCAAGAGTGGAGTATCTCCACACTTAAGTATAGGGTAACAGTTAAGTTTACAACTGCAGATAGAATACTGGTAGAAGGACTATGGCTGTTGGTGAATGGTTCATGTTAGGTTTATAGAGAAGCACTACTTCTCTGCAGCATCCTGAAATCCTGCATCCCCAAGTCAGGGGGAAAGAATACATCATATATTTACTCAAATCTGTTTTGGAGTCTCCAAGTTTTTGCTTAACTTAAGTTTGTGTCTGAAGTTAGGCTTACACTTACCAAAGCCTGTGCAACAAGGTTATTTCCCTGTTCTTCCCCCTGTAATTGTGGCTTACTCTAAAAGGAAGAAAATCAAACAACCTAAAAAGCAACACAGAAGTCTGTGGATTAAGGGTAAACTTAGCAGTGGTCATATCATGAATTAGTATCACTTTACAATGGTGTCTAAGAAAGTTGCTTTATCTTGGTTCCTGTCTGGCCTCTAGACTAAAACCAGAGGCAGTTTAATATATATTTTGCCTTAAGTTGTTTTGGAGGGTATGCAGTACAGTTTTAAGCACAGGAAAACTGGGGAGGGAAAACTGTCAAAATTCCTGGAAGCTATTCCAGAGAATGACTGGTATTTTATTCTAGTCCATCAAGAAAATTCATATGTGTTGGCAGACATAGGATTACGGTTCTGTTTAGGATGACAAGCATGATAACCAAGGACATCTGTTTCCCTGCTGTCCTGTTATTCTCAGATGCAGACTATTGCTATAAGTGCATAGTTTACAAGGCTTCTGTGACCTAGGATGTGACACCATACCAGACATAAAGAATTGCTTGATTTTTTTTGTAGCCTAGGTCTTAAAGATACTTTTAAGCTTTAGTACTTGCAAAGCAGAACAGAGAGTGAATAGGCCTTCAGTTGTCTGTGATAAACATCAGTGCCAGAAAATTGATCTCTAGTCCTACAAATTTATATACTCTGTATACTTATACCTATAAATTTACATACTAATTGTCTTTATAATTTTTTTCTCTTAAGGTGAAGACCCAGTCTTTTTGGTTATTTTCAAAGGTTGAGCCATCTATTTTGAGATTTTTTTTCTATTTACTCTTGGTGGTGCAGGTAGAGACAAACCATACTGTGCTCTATTATTTGGGTTCTTTTTAAGGTTCTGAGACCAAAGCTTGGAGTCAGAGTTTACTTAGATATCATACAACACTGAAATCATAAATTAACAGCTTATGGTTTTCTTTTACTCACATATATTGTGCCATAGTGAAGCACAAACTTAGGATGCTGACTCCATTGAGGTTTACAGAACACCTGTGCTGGGTTGACCTTTGCTGGTGACCAAGTGCCCACCAAGCCACTCTATCACTTCCCTCCTCTCAGCAGGACAAGGGAAAGAAAATAAAACAGAAAAAAAACCACACATGGGTCAAGAAAAAGGCAGTTTGATGAAAGCAAAGAAAAGGCCACATGTGGAAATTAAGGAAAACCAGATTTATTCTCTACTTCCGATCAGCAGGTGATGTCTGGCCCCTTTTTGCGAAGCAGGGCTCCAAACATGTAGCGGTTGCTCTGGAGGACAAGCAGGTGCCCCCTCCCCCCCTCTTCCTAGGTTTTATTGTTGATCTTATGTCATATGGTGTGGAATATCCCTCTGGTCACTTTGGGTCAGCTGTCCTGGTTGTGTCCCCTCCCAAGACCTTGCCCACCCCATCCCACTGTGGGGGGATGTTGGAAAACCAGCCTTGGGGCTGTGCGAGCCTTGCCCAGCAGCAGCCACAACACGGGGGTGTCACCAGCACCTTTCCAGCTCTCAGTGCAAAGCACAGCACTGGGA
>JAAGNO010010285.1:17197-54790 GCA_033439905.1 Ceryle rudis
GGGCAGCTGTCCTGGTTGTGTCCCCTCCCAAGATCTTGCCCACCCCACCCCACTGAAGGGGGAATGTTGGAAAACCAGCCTTGGGGCTGTTCGAGCCCTGCCCAGCAGCAGCCACAACACGGGGGTGTCACCAGCACCTTTCCAGCTCTCAGTGCAAAGCACAGCACTGGGAGGGCTGCTGTGGGGAAAACTGATTCCAGCTCAGTCAGACCAAATACAACACTGCATGGCAGTAGCTCTCAGAGAGATGACCCAGAAGAAAGCTTCCTTTCATATTGGAAGATGGTTTTTTTTGTTTGTGTTTCGTTCTGTCCTTGTAAACATGTCAAAGCTCATAGCATATGAGGACAGCTGTGGTTCATGTTAACTTTCCTGGGAGCAGGGCCTGGAGTCATGAATGTAAATTCATGTTTCTTTATCCTGCAGGACTCACTGAGACATTTTGTTCAACTGTGGTAAAAAGAAATAGCTTAATCCTTTTTTTTTTTTTTTTACCTGCCTATCTCTATTCTGTTTGAGAACCTAGGAATGGATTCATAGTTCTGGTTAAGGTCATGGACTGGACAAGCCAAGTGGCTTCTGTTCATCGGTTTTGTGACATGAAAAGACGACTCTGGGTTAGGTTTGGTATTGCAAGTGTGGCATGGAAAGACAGCAGCTGAAGAAGTTTAGATTAGTATTGGATGATAATGTAAAATTGGAGGAGAGTTTCATTCTGTTCCAGTATGATAGATCTTGGCAAGGCTATTAGTTCAGAGTAAGGATTTGTTCCATAAGGAAATAAAAATTTGCATATTTTTTTAGTTTTCAGAGAGGTTTTTGGCTGCAGTTAAGTTTGGATAAGGGTAATTAGATAGTAGATCAGGAAATTCACAAAAAATCAATTTTAAGTTTAAGGCTTCAGAATTTCCTGGACTGCACTGAGAGCTGTTTTTGAGGACTAAGTGATCTTCTCTCAACAGAAATCCTCACTAAGCATGGACACAAAACTAGAGCTACAACTGAGAGGGGTCTGTTTAGGATGACAGGTGGTGGCAACATACTTCTCTGGTGCACATGGTCTCTGGGTGGTGTTACGTTTTAGGCTACCTATTACAGTTAATATTAGGACTGCACATAGCAGGACTAAAGTTTAGGATCACATTTTTTCACCTTGCAAGAATCCAGAGGATTCATTTAAGAACTAGTCCTTATATCACTGTATGAGATCACTGATTTTTGATTTAGGACAAAGTGGGATGCACTTTTGACCACAGAAAAAAAGGGCTGAATCTTGCCTAACTTTCTTTCTGAACATTATGCATTTATTATATATATATTCAGGTCATTTCTTTGGTTTTGTGGTTTCCAATATTTCACAGTTTCCAAGGTAAAAAGAATACAAATTCTTCAGTCTCTTGAGAAGATGACCTTTTCAAGATGTATTAATGGCATTGAAATATTAGATCAGATGAACAGGATAGAAGATTCTAGTAATAGAATGACATTTGTGCTCTGGGGAAAAAAAACAAATAAACAAACTAAGAAACAACAAACAAACAGAAACAAACAATCAGAAAAACCACACCTCAAAAAAACAAAAACACCCCAACCCCCATTACTGTGTAGGAAACAGAAGTTAGATATGTAATATCCAGGGAGAAACCCATAAGAAATATCTTAAATGATCTTATCCTTTTCTATATTTTCATTATCAATACTGCATGTCACTTGTTCCTTAAAACAGGCAACATTTTCATATGTAAAAACAAAACAACAACCCACAAACAAACAAACAAATCCCAACAAAAACTAAAGGATCCAATTAAAAAACAGTTCCAACTGCAAAGAACCCATATTTATTACTGGTACAATTTCATCCAACTACTCAAATTGCCTCTTTAACACTATTCTTCCACATGGAAACTAAGTGTGCAGCACACTTCAGATAATGATGCACCAACATTTGCAACTTTTTTATCTTGGAAAATGAAAATTCTCAAGAGCAACACTATGAAGAGGTACATTTTAAAGCTACAGTGCTATTTAAAACTTGTTTGAAAAGCATACTACTGCAGGATTTGAGTCCTTAAAGTACATTCAACAAAAAAGACCCAACACCATGCTTCTAAGCATTTCTAATAAATAAATCTGCAGCACTTGCTCAGATTCCTTATATCATTATTCAGGGAGTGATCAAGTTAATCAACAGTCCCACTTTTATTAATCTTACATGCATTCTGTCTGCTGGAGTACTGTCATTTATAATTTGTCTTGTTGTGGATTATGGAGGTGGAAAGAACATGTCCCTGGCTATATTTCATACCATGTCCTAAGTACATTCAGAGAAGACTTTGTTTTGTTTTTGTTGGTCTCGCCTCTTAATCATTTCAAGAAAAAGAATCAAAGCTATAAAAACCAAATAGGCATTGAAAAACTCAGGGAGACTGAGATTCAAAAATTTGCTTGTGTGGCTATAGTCATTTAAATCACTCTAAATGCCAATGGAATGAAGAACATACATAAAATGTCAAAGGCAAATGCTACTGTTAAATAGGTACAGATTCAGGCTGATATGTAAAATTATATAAAGGTTTCAAAATGAATTAGCTGCCTCTACTTTATGTTTCTCCTCTCACAGTCATCTGCATAGATTCATTGCTGCAGTAAGACATCATTCGAGGTCTCACAGTACTGAAATATGGTATCTTTTACCATAAGAGAAACATAAATTTTGCAAAGAAGGAAGCATAAATCCTATTAACTAGAAAAGCCCAAAAGATTGCAAAGTATCCAGGTAATACGTATTTGCTCACAACTTAATAGAAGCAGCGTTGTTTCCCTCTTCCCTCTGTAGAAGCCCAAAAGCCAGAGTAGCTGTCTCTGTGAAGATGGCTCCCTTGTTAGGAAAACTGTCTGAAAGTAATAAGCTCATGTAAAGGCTCCTATTTCAATTCTCCTCCAGGCTTCCAGTACCATGCAATTCTAAAGTGAATAAAACAGAATTCCTGCTGTCATGTTTCAACTATAGTATAACTAGCATAAATAAATATTTCCCAGTGTCAATAGAAGCACCCCCAGCAATGATGATAATATGCTTCATTTTTAGCTCTTCAGTATTGGGAAATCAAGCAGTAATCCAACAGTCCAATCAAACAGACTGCAGCCATCCATCACAGCACTACAATGTCTTTGATGCAGAAATCAGCTTAAATTAGAATGCAAGATCAAAGTTCTCAGCACAAGCCCTGCATGTACTTACTGGACAAATTTGAACTTCCATTTTGAAAACACCAGTCTACCCAGTTGCTTTCAAGTGGCTCTTTATTTGGCAAGGTTTCAGAGATACTATTTTCAATGAATTCATAGAGTTCAGTTCAGCTGACAGTCCTGTATAATTATTTTTTTGGTAAAATTATTCACCAAAGCTATAATGCAAAAGGGAAATGCATATTGTCTTCTATTTTGTTACCTGACCTGAGTTCTCAGTCTAAATTTGAGAAATCTCTAAATTACTCCTGACTTCTGTCATGTCCAGCAAGGAAAGAAGGCCTTGGAGGTTCTATCTAGGATCCTGCTCCAAAAGAAAAATACTTCCTTTGTATCTGATTCCATCAATAGCAGGTTTTCTATTTATTTCAACTACATTTCTATTTCTATTTCTTACATTGTTTTCTCCTTAAACTCCCTTTTTTCCACTTTTCACTAGATCCACAGCTTATGCCAAAATGTAAAAATACAAATTTGGCTAGTTTGAGAATACACATACACACACATTTTTGTCCTTACCTCTCTGTCTTTCAAATACATTTAGGATAGTAGTCAGGAGGCATTTATATAGGCCTAGTTTTCCAATATAGAAGGAATACTCAGAGTATTCCTTTTGGGCATTCATAGACTGTTCTAATTTGGACATTTCAGTTTCAATCTGATGACCTACTAATCATCATTTCACTGTCATTAAACTCATAGTCTGCCAAAAAAAAAACCAAAACCAAACAGAAGACAAAACAAACAAACAAAAACCAGCACAGATTAATCAGTATCTGCTTCACTTCTTTCTGCTGAGGTCATGTTTCTTTTCCTTGCCCTTTTCCTGGAAAGGCTTCTGTGGAATAATGACCAAGGTGACTTAAAAATTAAAGTCATATTAAAGGTGCGGCATTGTTCACACATTAAGGAAGGGTATAACATTGGAGAAACTTTCAGGGTAGAGTGTAACTTGTACGCAAGGAATCCATTTCACAACAGTTCCCTAAGTAACACTGCCTGCAAGTAGCATGGGGGATGGAGTGAAGATTCCACGGACAGGCCCTGTGAGATCACAGCAGAGATGGGAACTTGATGGTACTACAGGACTGATAAGCTGCCTGTTTGCAACCCTGTACCAACAGCCTGTCAGTTTTTGACAAAGTACTGTCCTTCATGCAAACTTTGCTCATTATAATATCATTATAATACCAAAACACACCTCTGTTCCAAAGGCTACTTGCCTCCAAAGTGCGACCACTCCTCACTGAGCTTGCTCTTTGAATTTTCTTTGGCTATATCTTTAAAAGCGAAGCAAGAGAAATTTACACCAACCATAATAAAGGTATTTATGACTAGAGTCACTCAATCTCCACCTTGAAGGTAAAAATTATTATAAAAATGGTTTAAGTAAGGGAGGATGTCAGGGAAGACATCATCGTGGACAAGTCAGGACGGATACTATCTCTGATCTGACTCCTGGGATCAGTTGACTGGCTGAACCTCACTTCCCCCCCATGGGGATGCCTTTGGGTAAGATCTGAACTTTCCGAGTATTTCCCCAGGAAACTTAGAAATTTTACAGAGCTGCTCTTTAATTTAACACATTTGGTATACCTACACATGCTCTGCAGACAGTGAATTTATCACCAGCAATCTACAAGAACTTGTATCTCTGTTGGTCTTAATAAACTGCACTCACTATTCATGCTGCCAGTCTCAGTAGTTCTCTCACTGGGCACCATCAGCTCCTTACTGGCTGCGTGAGACCGTGGAGCGCGACTAGAATCGGGGAGTGCAGTGAGTGCACTGCTAGAGAATCGGGAGCCGTGAGAGCTCAGATATACTGAATGCAACCGGACTAATAGTGCTAAACTGGACATCACTCAGAATCTAAAGCAAGCAGCCCCCAGCCCCTCTGATATCTCAGGACCAGCTGGAACATGAGGGGGTTTATTTTCTGCCAAATTACTTTACCTTTTCATGCGACAGCTTCTAGCTCAGTTTTTTTACAGTACTGGCTGAGATTTCAGGGGACGCTTGAACTTCCTTCAGGTTGACCTTCTCTCATCTTTAAATCACCAATTACTTGTTTTCTTTGATGAACAGCTATGTCATTTTAATCTTTTTTAATAAATCTGAAGTGATTTACTAGCATGAGCAGCAAAAACATTGACACTTAATAGTCCCTAGATAAATGGTCATGGTGTATTTAATGTTATGTGTTTCTCAAGACTGACACTAAGTTTTGCTTGCTTTTTAAACTTTCTTTTCCTCTGTTTTTGACTAGACACTCTATAAGCAGTGCTGGAATCATAACCTACTGTTAAAGCTGCTAAATATTTCCCAGTATACAACCCTGGTTTGACATGCTCAGAACTTTGACCAAACCATTCTGTTCTGACCAAGGTATTTGTTTCAGACTAGCTCAGACTGAGCTAGTCCCAGGATTAATTTCTCTTAAAAAAAATATATCTAGTAATCCAAACTCAACATTCAGTTATCCTTTGGTGGAAGAGTACATAAAAAACCAGTGGAAAATGAGGTGGAAGAATGAGATTTACTTACGGGTGTAAGAGTTCAAGTTTAAGATAACAAAGCAGTCTCTGGGGAAAAAAAATATATATTTGATCTGGTGATTAAAGAAAGTATGATCAAGTGTATGGACAAAGCAGCTAAATTAAAGCTGAGTAGGCAATTGAACTGCTAGAATTCTTTATTATTCCTTTCCATCCTATGATTAATGTGTATTTTAAAATACAGAAAACTATTTGCATTCCATTCTACCTTCTGTAGATTCAGCTTGACGGCACTTCCTTAAGAACCTTTATCCCTTTTAGCTGCATTCTGCTATTGTCTGTTTTCATTTATTGTATGGTTTTTTTGGCATTCAGTGAGATCAGTGGACTTCAGTTCTGGTCCTGCATATAAACTGTTTAGAAGTAGACTCTAATGTAACAACTCTACCAGGTACTCATAGACAGTATGGGCTAGAATATCTTCCTCCCAGTACAGACACAATCAGTTCGGACATGTATATAATATGGTAAGTAGAGAGAATAGGCTGCTAGGAACCCACAGCAGGATGCTTGCTATCCATTTTTCAGATTGTATCAGCTCTAAAGACAGGAACGCTCAATGGGAGTATCAAAGCTACTTGAAAGTTAACCTGTGAGTTAAGTGCAGCACCTTCCATCCATTTATCACAATCCACTTCTGTGGGGGAAAAGTCCATTTTACTGAAATAATTCTTCAGTCAGGAGAAAAGAAGGTATCTATTTCAAAACTAATAAACTGGACAATCAGAATGTTGTACATGCTGTGAGGTGTTTGTATCTCAAGAAATATATTTATATATATACGTGACAAAATCTTTCAACATCCCTCATTTATGTATTCTTGTGTAGATAAAAACATATAAGCCTGAGCAGTTTGTATTTACACACACACACACAGAGAAGTGTCTACCTAGATTCCCAGGCATACTGTTTTGGTGAGGATAATATGTCCATTATGGCAGCAACTACTGAAATACAGTATTGAACGCAGCAGGCAGTAAGTAATACAGTTTCTGCCACAGAATTATAGAAAACACTAGGAGGCACACTGCAGCAACGATACGCATTTACAGATGTCATTGCAGCAAGACCCATGCTAAACTGCTGGCAGCCTGGATGCTTGCAGTGAAATTGGTTGTCCTTTAAATGGTTTCTTCTAAAACATAATTGCTTGGCTCTGGATAAGAAATAGAGAGGAGGGGGAGCATGTATCCTTTTTCCTTTTGTGACTATGTGACCCAGAAGAGTTACAGCCAAAAATTCTGAGTCAAGATAAATGATAAAGTCATTGTGCTTTTAACTGAACGCCAAACAAATTTTCTTCTGCTAGTTTTTAGACAAGATTCATTTACTACAATAATCTCTTTTACACCTAAATACTGCTATGGTCACCATCTAAAAGCTTTATAAATGACCCTTCAGGTTTGCAGTATAAGACAATTACCTAGGTGCAAATCAAAGCCTGCGAAAACTCCAAGATATACAGCAGGTTACTATTTTCTTTTAAAACCCACATTTGCAATACATGCATAGAAATTGAGTATCTGCCAACTGAAATTGCAAATGTAGCTAGAAAAAAAAACTATAGAGCATTGCAGTTTGTGTGCAGTTCCATCTTTGCATATGAAATTTGTGCACCAATTTTAAAAGTATTATCCTACCTATCAATAAGCTATATAAAGCATGTTGTTAGTCTGTGTCAAAGTTTTTTTTAAAAAATATAATAGCTATGATTAAGCTAGTGCATAGCTTCATGCCAAATTCACATATAGTAATATTTGTGCCAGTAGTCTACTCGAAGGTAAGTACATATTTCTACAAAAAGAGCTTTGGAGCACTGAAGTATAATAAAAAAGCCAAGCAAAAGGTGCAGAGCAACTAATGAAATAAGCAACTGGATTCTCAAGAGAAGAACAGGAGACAGGTATAGGTACAGACTAAAGCCCAAAGAGAAATGTGAAAGATACACAGAGTTTGCAAGGGAAAAAGAGATGGTAAAAAAAGAGGAGAAAGTACTTGAGATTCATAAGAAGAGTCAAATCTATGCAACTGGGGACTAATTATGAAGGGGAATTAATGTCTGTCACCAGTGCAGACTGAAAAACTGGAATAGCAAACTAATCACCAGAGCACAAATGTAAAATGTGGTTCTGAAGTCGATGGAAGGTAGGGAAAATTCTATAATTATCCTTTATCTATAATTATCCTTAATTATACTAATTAATTTTGATTGCCTCCCAAGATGACTGGCTCTGGAGACAAAGGGAAAGCAGTGTGTGTCATTTAGCAAGGCTTTGGACACAGTCTCCCATAGCATTCTTGTAGGCATGCTGGATGGGTACAGACAAGTTGGGCAAACTTCAAGAGGGAAAAATTTGCTGCATCATTGGACTCAAAGGACTGTGGTCAACAATTCAGAGTCTAACAGGCATCCAGTTACAAATGGCTGTCCTCAGAGCTCAGTACAAAGACTGATAACACTCAACACATCTGGAATAGGATCACCTAGTTCATGAACAGCACCACACTGAAGGGAGCAGTTGATACACTGGAGGAGGAGCAGGGGACTTTGACAAATGGAAAAAGAGCTGACCCGTGAAGGTGGAGGAAAGCAAAGGCAAAGGCAGAATCCAGGTAAAAGCAGGTAACAGCAAAGCTGGAGGTGACTGGTTAGAAATCAGCTCTGCAGATACGGGCATGATGGACAGCAAGTTGAATATGAAGCAGCAGTGCACCCTTATGGCAGTGAAGGATAACAACGTACTGAACAGCAGAAGTGTAGCCAGGAGGTAGGAGAGAGTGGTTATTTCCTTTTGTTTTGAACATGTGAAGCTCTATACAAAACAAGATCTATCTTTGGATGCTCCCAGTAGCAAATGATGACTACCATGGTTAGGAGACTGCAGCACATGACTTAGAGAGACCAAAAGAAATTTATTTGTTCAGCCTGAAGAAATGCAAGCTAAAAGGGGTCAGACTGCTGCCTTCAACTACATAAAAGTAAGCTATAGAGAAGAGAGACAGAGACACACTTTTCTCTCTCATGCAAAAGCATGAAAGACAATTGTCACACGGTGTTGCAAAGAAAATTTGCCTGAACCAAGGGAAAACTATGTTCATGGTGAGATGGATTAAGCACTGGAACAGGTTCCCAGAGACATTTTGGGGTCTCCATCCTCAGAGATTTTTGTTCTTGGTTCAACATGGTCCTGATCAAATTTTGAAACTAGCTTTCTTTGAGCAGGATTAAATGAGCTCCAGAGATGCCATCTGAATAAAATAATTCAATGATACTGTTTAGGATGAATATCCAAAAAAGTAGGCTTTGAAGTGGCTGTTAGGAGAATCTTTAATTTCTAGCAAAAGACAGAAATAAGCAAGAAGAGTAAGGAGAATTATGGCTTCTGTTAGAATGTAAATTTGGGGACATCATAATTATGATGATGATGATGAAGACTTGCCTGTTGATTCACACTCATCTGGGTGAAAGAGCATTTTCCTAGTCTTTTGTATATTTGTGATTAGTTATGAACTAGGATTGTCACTAACATGTGACAACGTGATCAATCGCTTTAAAACTCATACCTAAAGAGCATCAGTGTTTCTGAGAATTAATTAGTCCAGTAAAGAATTTTCAGCAGTTTATTCAGTAAAGGATCCACATCAAGTTAGAGTGGATCCTTTAGAGTACACAGAAATTCTTCAGATATGAATCTACATTCTGAAGGTCTCAATCTGAAGAGAAACTTGGAGAGAACTGATGGCATATAAAGTAATATGTATCCCCAAAATAAGGACTCTTGTCAGTGAAAGTAATAATGCTAGAGAAAGGTTTTGTGTTAAAAACCTTGTGTGTGCAAGTCCACCTAAGCATCCTGACAGCTTTTTGATCAAAGATAGAAAGAAACATTTAGAGATGATCTAATACACATGTTTTCTTTTATCTATATGGTCCTTTCTCTAAACATAGTAGCTGAGTTCTTTTATACATACTTCATTCTATCTTAACATTTTTTGTCCATAGGGGTAGCAGGGGAAGTGGCAAGCAAGACATTTCACAGGTCTGATGATTGTTAAAACCAGATTACTGCCTATTCCACCAAGATAATGCTAAAGATACTTGAGAGGTAGAAAGGACTTTTCAGAATCATTCACAGACCTGCTTAGGAATTGGCAAAGAGCAGCCTCGCCAGCAGCTTTTAGGCATGCAACATGATATGAGCAGGACTCTGAAGGGCCCTAACTCTGAACATCTATCAGGGACTTTGCAACAGAAAAAGTGTCTCTACACCTTCTCATTGGACTAACACCTACTAAATCCTTGGAGTACTGAGATTCTAAAATCCCTGTAGACAGGTGTTGTGAGACAATATGGAAATTAAGAACACTACTGGGAGAATCTTAATAGGTCCACACTTGTTTTCAGTTTATAGAGAAAAGTCAGTTAAATAATACTGCAATAATGGATAAAAAGACACAGAGAAAGGAAGATGAATAATAAAAGAAGAAATTCCACTGAAAAAAAACCCAAAACAAACAAACAAAAAAAAAACCAAAGAATCACAGTGTGAAAAAAACTGAGAACAGAAGTCAATATAGCTAATGACAGTTACTGCAATTAATTCATAGAAGAAATTTTATGAGGTCTAAGAGAAAACATTTATATATTCCTAAATAAATGTGAAAAACCTGGATGCAAAGCAGAGAAAATGGAGCTACTAGTACAGGCAATTAAACTGCTGTAATAAACATAAAAGAAAAATCAGAGAATCAGAGAATCACTTAGGTTGGAAAAGACCTTTAAGATCATCAAGTTCAACCATTAACTTAGCACAGCCAAGTGCACCACTAAACCACGCCCCTCGGCAACCTATTCCAAAGCTTGACAACCCTTTCATGAAGAAATTTTTCCTCATAGACAATCTACCACCTCCCTGGTGCAGCTTGAGGACATTTTCTCTTGTCCTATTGCTTGCTCCTTGGGAAAAGAGAATCACCTCCTTTCAGGTAGTTGTAGAGAGTGATAAGGTCTCCCCTCAGCTTCCTTTTCTCCAGGTTAAACAACCCCAGTTGCCTCAGCTGCTCTTCATAAGACTTATTCTCTAGACCCTTCACTAGCTTTGTTGCTCTTCTTTGGACACTCTCCAAGATCTCAATGTCCTTCTTGTAGTGCCCAAAACTAAATGCAATATTCAAGTAGCAGCCTTACCAGTGCCAAATACAAGAAAATGATCACATCCCTAGTTTTGCTGGCCACACTGCTTCTGATACATACCAGAGTGATATTGGCCTTCTTGGCCACCTGGGCACACTGTTGGGTCATATTTGGATGGTTGTTGACAAATATCCCCAGGTCCTTTTCCACTGGGCAGGTTTTCAGCCACTCTTCCCCAGGCTTGTAGTGTTGCAGGGTGTTATTGTGACCCAAGTACAGAACCTGGCACTTGGCCTTGTTGAATATCATGCCATTGCCCTTGGCCCATTGATCCAGCCTGCCCAGATCCCTCAAGCAGATCAACACTCCCACCCAACTTGGTGTCATCTGCAAACTTACTGAAGGTTCAATTGATTCCTTCATCCAGATCATCAGTAAAGATATTAAACAGAACTGGCCCCATAATAAGCCCTGGGGAACACCACTTGTGGCCACTCACCAACTGGATTTATCCCAAGGATCCATCCACCACTACTCTGGGCCTGGCCATCTAGCTAGTTTTTGTCCAGAGAAGCATATGCCCATCCAAGCCACAAGCAGCCAGTCAAGCAGACCAATCTTTGTTGCCTTTCATAAACCCATGGTGAACGGGCCTGATCACCTGGTTGTCCTGTATGCGCTGCATAATGGTGCTCAGGATGATCTGCTCCATAACTTTCCCTGGCACCAAGGTCAGACAGGCCTGACAGTCAGAAGACCATGGCAGTCTTCCCTGACAGCTCATTTTTTGGCACAGGGCTATGTCCTGCTCCTGTGTCTTTAAGATATCCTTCTTGAAGAATATCCAGCCTTCCTGGACTCCTTTGCCCTTCAGGACTACCTCCCAAGGAACTCTGTCAATCAGTCTCCTGAACAGGCCAAAGTCAGCCCTACAGAAGTCCAAGGTAACATTTCTGCTGGCCCTCCTCCTTACTTCTCCAAGAATCTAAAACTCTATCATTTTGTGATAGCTATGCGTAAGAGAGCCTCCAACCTTCTCATCACCCACAAGTCTTTCTTTGTTCACAAAGGAACCCTATCTCCAGCAGGGCACCTTTCCTCACTGGATGAATTACCAATCGTGTCAGACGGTTTCCTCCCACATACTCCAGGAACCTCCTGGACTGTTTCCTCTCTGCTGTTTTGTATTTCCAATAGCCATCTGGTAAGTTGAAGTCCCCCATGAGAGCAAGGGCTAATTATTGTGAAAATTCTGCCAGGGGTTTAGAGAATAGTTTGTCATCCTCTTCATCCTCATTAAGTGATCTATAACAGACTCCTATCATTACACCTGCCTGTGGGCCTTCCCCCTGATTCTTACCCATAAACAGTCAACCCTATTGTCACCATCATTAAGTTCTAGACAATCAAAACACTCCCTAACATACAAGGCCACCCCACTATCTCCCCTTCCTTGCTTGTCCCTTCTGAAGAGTTTATAGCCATCCATTGTACCACTCCAGCTGTGAGAGTCATCCCACCATGTTTCTGTGACGGCAACTATGTCATAATTTTCATGCTGTACAATGTCATCCAGCTCCTCCTGTTAGTTGCTCATGCTCTGTGCATTAGCTTAGATGCACTTCATTTGGGCTATCCATTAAACTACCTCTTTGTAAAGAGAAGCCCTAATTCCTTTGTGACCATTCTCAGGTGCTTCCATATTTGCTAGCATGTCAATAACCCCTGTGTCTTTGCTGCCACATGAATCTCCACCACCTACCTCCACTGACACAGCAGACCAAAGGACCTTGCTACCACACTGTCCCTCAAACATTGGTGTACTGCCCTCAGGCTTATCTCTAGTGAGTTTGTGTTTATCCCTTTCACCCCAAATCTACCTTAAAGCTCTTTCAGTGAGCTCTGTTAACTCCTGTGTAAAGATCCTTTTCCTCCTTTGAGACAGGTGTACATCTGTTGCCAGCAGCCTGGTGTTCTGTAAACTGACCAATGATTGTAAAGCCCAAAATTCTGCAGGTGACACCAGGCTCAGAGACAGATATTTATCTGCTGGCTCTTACTGTTTCTTCACTCATCATTCTCTGCAAATGGAAAGATAGAATAGAACACTGCTTGTGCTCTTGATCCCTTAACCAGTTGTCCTAAGGCCCTGAAGTCTCTCCTGCTTACCTTCAGACTTCCTGTAGCTTCATCACTGTCTACCCGAAATATAAATAATGGTTAATAATCTGAGGACCATACCAGGGTAGGACACTTTCTCTTTATATCTTTAACCAGGGCATTAGGGAGGGAACAGAATTCTCTAAGTGGGTCCAGTCTGCATACTGGACCTTCTGTTCCCTTCAAAAGGGAGTCTTTTATGACAACTTCTGTGACAATGAACCACCTTTTTTTTTCTTTATAGAAGCAGTTTTGAAGCAGGGCATAGGCTGATTTAACCTCGGAGCCACCTCCAAGCTAGATGAACCATTGTTCTGTTATATATGGGGGGGGCTTAGCTGCCATTGCTCTTAGCTCCACCCAGCTTTACCTGAGGTTCCCCCAGTCTGGGAAATCCCCTTGTGCACCCTGATGGAGCACTTCACTTCAGGTTGTACCAGAGCTGCATGCCTCAGCAGCTGAGTGCTAGTTTGGGTTACAAAGCAGTTGCAATCCTGATGGAAAGGAGGTAGTGGCTTTCTTCTGAAAACCATAAATAAACATAAAGGCAGAAAACTGTAAAAAAAAAAAAAATATACCACCGATAAATTGGAACTGATTTATATCAAAAAATATTTTAAGGAAAGACTGGTATTAGGGAAGATTTTTCTAAAGCCCCTGAATCAGATTTGCATTCAGGTGGAGACTTCATTTTATTATTATAGAGAATAAAAGATATGTGGAATTAAGTTAAGCCAATAAGTTTTTATGCATATTGTACTTGAAAAGTTTCTTCAGAAGCAAGCTTTGGAGTCAAAATACTAGGTCATCTTGCATTAGCAGTGAAGTGCTAATCATGCAAAATATTATTGAAAGAAGTGATCACAGTTGCCTTAAATGTTAAAAATATACACAAAAATTACATGTGTAACTGAAGTTTCCAATTTCAGAAGCTTGAACAGGAAGAATTTCAGGAAGCTAGCAGATGAAGTCTGGTTGTTGGGAAAGCTCAAGGAAGTTTCCTTTATGTTCATATCCTCTGAAACCAGTAGTATAAAAACTACCTTTAATTTGTATTTCAAGCACTGTGAAAACCTTATGTGGAAAGTTCCTGTTCTAATAGAATAAATTGGTGTCTCAGGTTATTAGAAGTCAAAGAAGAGCTAACAAGCAAAGGGAAAGACTGATGGTTCACCAGAGAATGATGTAAAGACATCACGATTCTTCAGAGCTCTCAGGACCTTCAATTCTGTAACTGAGAAAAAAAAAATCAATCAAGGAAAATGAAATGGTCATAGCTTTCTCATCTGCCTTGATATCCTCAGTTCTGATAAGACTGCCTTTTATCCAGAAGAGTCTTCCACTGAAGAAAGTCAAGAGCATTTGGCCATGGTTAGTGAAGTCTGATAAGATGAGTGAGACCATTTGGAACATTTCCCTGTATGGGGACTGTGGAGGCCCAGGGCACGGGGAGGAATGTGTTTTGCCTACTACCTTGGTGCAGGCCATCCCTGTGAGCACATCAGATGGTTGTGACTAACTTCCCAGTCCTCCAAGAAGCCAAAAAAAAATAAGACTTCTGTACATATGAAAAGTAAAGTTAGTATTGATACCATTTATGTTTTCATACCTATAGCGTTTGCTCTTCAGACAGGATAATGCCTGGAGTATCAAAATACATCCTGAACATAAAAATATTTTTGGTACCAAATCTCCTTGTTTTGTACCTCTAACTGTTGGTGTCTAAGTTAATTTTATTAATCCTTTGACGAAATAAACTAAGACTGTTTAAATGACACTAGATGGAATACTTTCTGTAGGGAAAGTGCTAATGTTGCTTCTGATCAAATCAGTGCTTTTTCCCTATAATTTAGAATTTATAGCTCAATATATACAGCAGGATTAAAAATGCTTGAACTTTCCAAATGCATTTCCACTTCTGCCAATTCAGCTGTGTTACAGTAGAAGATTAACTGCTAGGAGCTCAGGAATCAGACTGCGTCAATTTTGTATATTAATCTACATTGGTATTTATTTGTTTGTTTGCTATAACTTCTGTACTTCAGGTTATGCCTCAGAAAACATTCATTGCCATCACAGAAAAATGGCAAGAAACTAAAGAGGTAAAACTGTCTTTTTTTTATCCCTTAATCAATTTGGTGTATACTTTAAGAACCTACAGCCAATAATTTTGCAAGGGGCATCAGTAAGAACTCTCTTCCCGTATTTCTTCTCTCTCTTCACAGAATTTTTTTTTTTTTCTTTCTCCCCTCTGGTGGTCATTTTACATGTGAGTGGACAAAAGTGGTAAATCAGGTGCTGACTTGAGTGTCCTTCAGTGTTCAGGCTCTGTTTTTTGGTCCAATATGAAACAGGTTACTTTCTCTGGTGGACCTTAAGAACATGATCCAAAAGCAAAAGTCACATAAACTTTTGATTTGTGGCATTTGCAACTATTCTGCAAGAGTTTGCATGAAAGTAACTTATAACAATCTCAAAACAGCCTGGGAAAGTGAGCTGTAAGGGCAATTGTATTTTCATATAGAGAAGTGAGAGTTGTCTTTTGTGACAAGTGTCGTGTTCTGCCTTCTGCACAGCAGTAATTAAAAAGGTACATACTGGCATACAGCTTGCAAACACTTCTCTTACTAATTATGTATTTACAACATTAAGCAATTTTGTATACTGTAAAATAACAAGCAAGAATACACGTTTTCCTAACACCTACTTTAAAATCATACTATTTGTGACAAAAGCAACACTGACAAGTCTTTGTGCTGCTGAAATCAACAACTGGGTTGCATAACCTTGTTCTCTGTGATATGCAAATTCCTTGGCTTGGGGAGCAAGCACCGCAAAGAAGTTGTGCTGGTATTAGCCTGGTCTGAATAGAAGGCTGGATAATAGCGCAGAGATCAGCTCTGTTCTCTATATTCGAGTTTGGGGATCAGAGAAAATGGATGCAAGTCATTAATCACATCATTGTGGAATTCTTTCATTGTTTCACAAGGAAACATCAAGCTGCATGGCCAGCAGACTTACCCTTTCTGTCAGTTAGAAAATGATAAAAGTGTTTCTTAAAATAATCTTAGTCTAATACTGTGACTTTCATGCACAATATAAAATTGCCAGGTCTCTACCATACTTCAAAGAATATGATTAGTGATGAATGCACTCCTTTCTTTTGCTCTCATTTTGCAGAAACACTTGAAAATGGTAAATCTATTCAGTGCTGGTAGTACTTGGCTGTTTTGGTTTTTTTTTTTACTTTGTGAGCTGTTAGAGTGTTTAATCATCTAGTTAAAGGCAGCAATCATTCGCCTAAACCAAGAAATAATTCAAGTAATGAGATATGCAAAACAGACACATGCACACACACACACACAGAAAAAAAACCCTTCATTCCCATAAGACTCTCTTTCTGAATTGGCAAAAAATAATGAATCTTTATGTCTGCAGTGATAAAGCAAGACTCCTCACTCTCAGTATCTCCATCTTCAGTTAGATTGCTTGCAGATCCACTGAAATTAGATGTCAGTGTAAATTATGGTGTAGGCCGAGTTGCTAGCCAGGGCTATGAAGGGTAGACACATAAAAACAAGGTGCTATTGAAGGTAATTGCTTCTGATCTTAAAGTTCTTAAGTGACAAAATTGGTGCTGATGTGGCATTTGCATCAGAGGCTCCCTTTTAATTGACACTGACTAGATCAAGGGCTTGCTTTATTTCCTAGATTTTTTTTTTCTTTCTGCTTAATTCTTAAAATCCACCTTGTAAAACAGCAGCAGACCGTGGAACACAATTCAGCTTAGTAGGAAAACGGTATTTGCTTTTTTCACCTGAGTCAAGGCACACATATACCTCACAATATGCACATCTGTCTATATGCACATGTGTGCGCGTGTGGTTTTATACGAGGGGAAAAGAGCAATTTTTAATTTGTAAAACAGTTCTCTATAGAGGGTTAAAACTGGAAAAGTGATGGCTAGACTTATTGCAGTGCCTACCTCTCAGACAGGCCATTGTCTAGGGTAGTGCTCAGCTGGAGTTAGTTCCCCAGACTCCCCATGTCTTCTGTAAATAAAAACTCTAAATACTTTGAAGCCATCAAGCCAAAGAAGGCACAACCTGACCTAGCCAGGAGGAAATGATAGGAAAAAAGGGCAAAAGTTAAGCTTCATATATTTAATGCTTTTAAGTGCATTAACCCAGAGAGATGGAGACAATGGGTCTTTAAGTTTTCCAGATAAACCTCTCTCAGACGGGGTGATGCTTTCAAAATGCTGAAGGCATGTACCTACCCCTCACTAGGCTTCCTTTACCCAGTTCTCAAACTACTTGCATGGTGTCCTGGTTGTTTTACACAGACATGCACAAGGCCTTGCTAATATAATTGGTTCATTTAACACTGAAGTAAAATTACATAGAGGGAAAAAGAGTAGGGTAGAGAAACAGCTATGAATGTCAGGTACAGAAGCGGAGACCAGCCACCATGTCTCACTACCCCTGCCAGCCTCAGCACAGAGTTTCTGCTGATCCCTCCTTTCAAAGGAGGCAGCACTGAGGTGAGATTCATCACAGTTTATTTTACCTGTCTAAAGGGCATCTGGACTAAGCTGCCCAAGAGCTCTTTGAATTCAGTGGAGGGAGACAAGCACTTCACAATGACCATTGATTTCTGAAGGTGACTGAAGTCTCAGACTGAAGGCAAAACATGCTGGCAACAGTAATTACTGGAATTGAGAAGGCCATGTTCTGACATGTTTATTCAAATGAAGAATGGATGCGCAGCACTCTTCAGTTTCACAACCATATTCCTGTTCATTAACTAAAGGAAAAAGCTACCTACAAGTCTTTTTTTTATCACTATTTTTTTGCTAAAATGTGCAAAGCAAGTGGACAGAGTAGTGGAGTTCATTTTCAGTGAGATCATTCCCCAGAGGCAGGGCTGGCTTACATTATACTACCTACACAGAAATTAGATTGAGAGAAACCATATGAGTCATCTCTGAATGTTCCTCTGGAGAAGTCTATCTCTAGACTAGCTAGGAGACTAACTGTCTAAATTCAACCAGTTCTTTCCCAAAAGTGGCTAAGCTCAGGACTTGCCATTAAAAACTGGACCCATAAACCTGGCTCACTGCTGCTACCACAGCCACAGCTCCCTAGGAGTCACACCATCTCCTCAGCTCTGCAGACACTTGAACATCTTCTCTCTCCTCACTTTCAAGCCACCTTCCAGGAGCATCCTGCTCCCCAAAAGACAAACACAGTTGCAGCCACTGGCCTTGTGTTTCCACCCCATAACCAACAGAAATTCAGCACACTTCAGCATTAGGCGCCTGAGATAACTCTCTGATGGTACATGTTAGGCAACCCCAGTGTTTTTGTCATTCCTGTACAGCTCCATGTTTCGTGAAGACACTTGTGGCATCACTTATAGGGAAGCTTATGGCAAAAAGCACGTGCTGGTGAGGAAGGAATGGTACTGTCTGGATAAAAAAGGAAACTACAGCAAAGTTTAGGAAACTTTCTGAACCATCGTGAACATGAGTAACTTGAAAGGCATCAAAAAACTACTCCAGTTGTCCTAGTTTGAGTGAGAACAGAACTAATTCTGTTCAGTGATTTTACTTTCCAGTTCAGTTCTTCTAATAACTGCACTGTCTGAAGTTAGCAGCCTGTTTTCACAGACAGTGACTGCTGCTGGCAGGGATAACACCCCATAGTCAGAGTCACTACCAAGGACTGGTGTGCAGACCAAGGCCACTGCTGCATCTTGTGTACCACATTGGGGGGTGCAGGAAACTGAAAGGCTGCACCTGCAGGGAGGAGCGGACAGGGCAGGTGACCCCAAACTGACCAACAAGGAATTCCAGCCCATATACGTCATATTCAGTATAAAGCTGAGGGATCATGAGGGTCTATAGTTCACTCCCTCTAGGGGCTCTTGGGCTTTTCTCCCTCTTGGACAGCTTTGTCAGGCTTGGCTCAGGTTCTCTTTCAGCTACTTCCTCAGAGCATCCAAGGAGGACTCTGTCCATTCTGCCTTCAATCCCGATCGGTGTGTTCCTGAATGGGGTACCAGAATCCAGCTCCTGAACACAGCTCCCTTCTGCCACTGGGCCCAGTCTGGGACTCTCCCAGTGCCTGCTCCACAGCATCAGTGGGATGGTGATGTAATTACCATCAGGGGGGTTGGGTTCCATACTGGTTTTGTATATATTTGTATATATTCTATTTTTATTATGTTTTTCATTTTCATTAAAGCTGTTCTAGTTTCCTTTTCTACTGGCTGAGTCTCTCTCCTTCATTCCCTTTCTCTTACCCTTTGGGGAGGGAGGGGGGTTAACAGAGAGCGTTTGTTACAGGTCTAAGGGGCCGCCCTGACCCTAAACCATGACACCAGTAATCACAGTTACTCCTGGCCCAGTTAGGACTTTATAAACTTATACTGATTCTGTTTATATAACCTGGAGAAATATTGTTAAATTACATGTATTTTGGATGTTTTAACAAACTTGGTTTACCACACATTTTTTTTCTACAACTTCTTTTTCCCTTCAAAGAAGCAAATAATATTACTTCCAGAACATCACATTTAGTAGCTTAAACTGAGGAACTGCCAACACCTACACAGTTTCTCCTAAGGCTTTGCTGATATTAAAAAAAAAAAAAAAAAAATCTATCTTTATTTCTACTTTCACATCTTCTGTAGTCATCCATTCTCATTGATATGCTCACATAATAATTGACAAGCAGAAAATTTACAGGACACTACCACCCATGTGTATTATAGAAAATCTATACAAACTCCATTGTGGGAAGGGATATTATGATCATGTAATGCAAGAACAGAAAGAGAAAATTGAGACCTGTGCAATTCAGTCAAAGAAACTAATTCAATGCCCCTTAGACATGAATCCAAATTACCAAGTTCACTATTTGAAAACACTTACACAAGGAAAAAAGTAAGAGAATTCACTCAGAAACTGTGCATGCATGCATTGTTTTCTCAGATGTGCAGTAGCTGTATGGTAAATGTATTAACAACAAAATTGATTCCATTTTCCTTTAGACTTTTGTAAGACTCAAGTGGTGAAACTTCCCTTAATGTACTTGGTTACAGATGTCAGGTATAATTGGTGCCAAACTCACCTATCCTTATGTATTACGTCTTAGAGATCCTATATCACTTCCCTCTTTCAGCTTTCCCTCCCCAGCTCCCCCCCTATTTATTCAAAGTTGTAACAAGCATATTTGCATTTTAAAAACTGACAGATAAGTAATAGAGAAGGCACAGTAAAAAAAAAAAAAAAAAAAAAAAATTCTGCAGATTATACAGAGCCCTTGACGGTAGCTAATCAGTTAATGTTCAGACACTGCTACTTAGCACACCCAGTGTAATGGTTTTCTTGATAGCTTCCCCTCCACCCCTCCTCTGCAATTGTTTGTTCTCTTTACTGTTGTGCCTTGTCATATGTCAAGATCGTAAGCTCTTTACAGCAGAGATGGTTTTATTATGCACATGGATGGTGCCTAGAATAATAGGGTCTTGAACCCTATTTGGGATCCTTAGATGTTACTGCAGTAAAGAACAATTATTATTATAATAAAATGATTTGGGTTGAGAATGGTTGGTATGGTATAAATGCATGGAGGCATTTTGAAAGACCCTGTTTCCATTGTCAGAAGCAGGAGGTTTGTTCAGCCATTTTTTTAAATCAGTGCCTTGCTTTTTTCCCCTTCAGAATACATAAGATATAAGCTACTTACTTGTTTGTATTCTGAAAACAAAGCTTGTGCTAGTTAAAGGTGGAGAGACCACATCTGGATGTGACTAGCAGATAAGCCATGAGAGTATGCGATTTCCCATATTAATTTTATTTTTATGTCTTCTGCGTTTTCCATTATGTCTCTGAATGACAAAGAAAAATGCACCCACCATAGTCTTACATTTTCTCTCTTTCCATTTCTCATTTAAATAGTATATTTCTTTTAAGTGTGTTAGCTGTAATAGAAGCATGTCCTGATAAAACTATTAGGAAAGAAAATACAAAAAAAGCTGCAAAGTAACCTTCAAAGCCACCATAAAAATCACAACAAAGGAATTAGAATTTAAAACATCAAAGTATCCAAAGTACCGTAATCGCTGAAATGGAGGGTACGGGGGAAGGAGGGAGGGGTGGTATTTCCTACATTGTTATATTTTTGCGACTTACAGATCCATGTACTTCAGCAATAACCAAAGAATAAAGCAACTGTATTTTAAAATGCACAAACAAATGTAAATAGGACATGTCATTTTTATTTCTTTCTGTCTTTTAGCCATTCCTTCCCTTAGCATGACATTCAGTGTTCATCTAAAGTCAGAAGAGCTTGTGCACGCCGCCATTCTTTCTCAGCTATTGTGATTTGCCTCTGTTTTCTTGTTTAAAGTAGAGCATGCAATTTGCTTCCTAAGGTGATTCAAGTGCAGTGTGGAAGACTGAACACACAGTGACCTTAGTTCAGTGCCCTCTCACTGCAATGAATACTGCAGTTCCTTCCAATTTTCACAAGAAGGCAATCACATTAAAATCTTAATCTTGCTCAAAAATTCTCCCTGGATAAAAGCATATAATTTGTACACTCCAATATATCTAGCTGTCAGACATGGATTTATTAGCTTCACCTAGGACCACTTTCCTATTCTGCTCTTACTGTATCTTGCTTTAGTGATTAGAATTATTTTCATCATGTGCTTCTATTTTCAGCTTCAAAACTCCCGTCTGACATTTATCTAAAAAGCAGGATTCTATCAAGAAAATGTAGCTGGAGCCAGAACTCAGTTTCCTTTGGGAACTCCACCTCCAAAACATGATTTTTTCCACTGCCTACAGCATTTCAATTATATTAAACTCTCTAAACCACCGCTGTAATGGCTGTAAAAGTATTTTCCTGATGAAAAGGGATAAATAAACATACATAGAAAACAACTTCCCTGTTTTTCAGGCAGTGGGAAGCCCTAAAAATCTCACCCTCTAGCAAAATTTATTTCTTACTGGAATGCAAGTTTCATGACAATATGTAATGCTCACCAGTGAGAAGTTCCTCTTCCCTATATTTTGGACTTCTTTAGTTTTGTCGATACAAAGTATTCACAAACCACAGGCCTGACTTAAAATATCTCTCTCTCATTTTGGACTTTATTTCTTTTTTATTTGCCACAGTTTGGAATTCATCTTCACAATCACAATAGTTAGAAATTTGTTAAGTGACAGCTATAGTCCTTGTTTTCCAGAATGTGGTACTACAAGCAAGGTGTAAAATGTCAAAAGCTATGTAATAAAATCTACAGTTTTAGATAAAAAATAGTCCAGAGGAAATTCAGGGGGTCATCTAGCTTATCCTATGCCATGGCAGGATCAGCTGCAGTGATGCCCTATCTCATAGATTTTTGTCTCATCAGTTCTTAAAGATTTCCAGCTCTGCAGATCTATATCCTTCCCACAAAATCTATTGCAGTGCTTCACCATTTCTACCATTAGAAAGGTTTTTCTAAAATCCAGCCTGAATTTTCCTTGCTACAAGCTCATTGCTCTTCTCTCATCCACCAAGATTATTCTTCCCCTCTTTGCAGCAGCCTTGAACTTATTTCACCGTGGCAGAGCCACTATTCTTTTAAGGACTACCCATGAATCACTGCATGCAAAATTAGGCCTCATAGATTGAAGCTGCTTTTGTGATGCCAAACTGTAGCATTTTCTGATGGTTACCTTGCTTCCCAATGACCCACTAAATCCCAGATTTCCACAGTAATACATCTTTGCTAGAAAGGCTTTGTACTAACATTAAACCAGCAGCAGCATAAGAACAGTTCCCTTCCCCCTCACTTCCTAAGTTACTGTTGGGGGTGGAGGGTACATTTCTGCAGAAGGAATTCAAGGAAACAAATCTACCAGTAACATACTACTTGCAGTCTAAAGAGCACTGGTGCCTTTCAAGGCCTGTTAAATTCAAAGGAAAATGATGCCACCAATTATGTAATGAAAAATGTGCTCCCTGATCAATCCACCAAGAATTTTTAAATAAAATATTGAACCAAAACAGCGAGATGGAAAATTTCCTCCCTGCACTTGAGGGGTCTCTGTACCTCATCATTGCCTGCTCCAAAAAGTGAGAGGAACCCCACAAAGTATGCTGGTACCCAGTAGCCAGCAAAGCTGTGGGAAGCAGAAGAGGAATGTGAACATGCATGCCAGACCCTGGCAGAGGAGATAGAAAAATTAGTTTTCCTCTCCAGCAAAAGTGACATCATGGAGCAGATCACAGACACTTGCAACTTGCTTTAACTGGAATTCAGTATATATTAGCTGGGGAAAGGGATAGAGATCATAAGCACTGTTCTATTCTCGGTAGTGTTAGTTTGGGATGACAATTTGCCATTCAAGTTCAAGCTGAGGTTCAGTGACAAGACCCTTATCTGACAGGTCAGGACACAGAGATAGGCTGTTGCCATGACAAGGACCTTCATATTTTAAAAAACAGTAAAGCTCACTGCCAGCCCAAATATTCCTCTGCCCAAGCTGTGCTATACCTACACCATACTTACAACTGCATTTGTGCTTAGATATAAGGTTGCAGGACTTTTTTTCCAGAGCCAATTTAACACTCTTCATCAGAATAAACATAGTTGAGTTTTACTCCAAGACTACAAAGGAAGTAATTTTGTTCTTTTCACATTGTGTGTGGAGGGAATAGGGCAGCAAAAATTTGATTTTGCAGTGGAGATGGAGGTAGCACTATGGGGGAGAAGAGAGGTGGAGAGGTGGTTGAGCAACAGCTCTAGGACTAGGGGATGGAAACCAGGAAGGACCAAGAAGGTCTCTGAGATGCAACAGGTTTTGAGTTTCATGGATGTGGGCATTTCTTTCTCTTCCTCGGTGCTAGCCTTGTATCTTAATAGCTAGGCTTACTTCAGGCTCTGGGGTGTTCTTTCCCAGTCTCCTGGGAGCCCCATCAGTCCAGGGTCTGAGATCTCCACTCCCTTCTCCAGGAACCATCTTGCACCCATAGCAGCAATCCTCGTTTGGTTCCACACAGTGTCCTCACTTCCCAGACTACCTCCCACACCCCATTTATTCGTAAGAAAATAATATAAGCCAATCTAGAAACATTAATATTCTGTAAGTGCTAAAATGACATCTATGTGCCATGTTAGTTCCTCTCCAGAATTTAGTATAGAGGTTATGAAGGACGTAGGTAGACCAGGTCTTGTGCTGACCCACTCTTCTGACATATACACATCCCATAATACTGCTAAGACTGGCACTTTTTCATGGGTGCACCAACGTCACCTGCTGTGGCTTTACCACTACTCGGTGAATGCAATGTGCACATTCCCATGGGGTGATGACATAGTTGCCCTCATATATTTGACATATTTTGATCTGAAAAATAATCAACCAAAAAGTCCCACAAGTACACACACATTTAAAAAATATACTTCAGGACCACATGGGGCATACCACGAACCAAGGGAGAACTGGGACTGACTGCTGGGTAAGGTAGACACAACTAGTCTATGGCACCTGGCTTAAAGACTGTCTTCTTTTTGGCAGTATGGCTGTGGTTTTGGACACAGAGCTGGGGCGAATAGTCAGCTGTGTGAGCAGAAAGGAGTGTGACAAGTTTAAATGATGTAAGCCTGAGCTTCAGTCTGGTCTTTGCCTCCCGTAACACAGCCACACACCATGAGGCTTCTCATTAATTCCAATTGTTTTCAATCAGGCCACAGCAGTCTTGAGTTATGTAATGTAACTTTTAACTTCTTTAAGAGTTGTTTTATAGTGCTGGCAATACTCAGCAGTATTAGTTGACACAATTTCCTAGGTTTTATTGTCTTTTACTTTTTTTTTTAATCTAACATTAGATAATTAGGTTGTTTAATTTTCTTTAACTGTCTATTGTTTGCAATAAAGAAGAGAGCTTTTAAACTGCTGAGGAAACATTCCACTTTTCTAGAACTCCTCTCAAATGAGTGGAAACTGAAAGGTTGGTAAGCATGAGGATTGTCAAATCAGGAAAAACGTTTACTGTCTTACATTAAACAGAAGCAGAGAAACTATCCTATGATGTCTTTGAAGTGAGCATAAGGTTATAAGCCATACTCCAGATAAGAAAGAAAAGCAGATTCGAGACCCATTGGCTCACCTGGGAAAAACTATCAGTCTGAGCAGTCTTATGGAGCAACTATATGCCACTGGCCTTGGGTCAGCACAGGGCCTGGTCCGCCTAAGTCCAGCTTAACCTCTATTTTACCTGCTTAAGAGGAACTAACCTGGCACACAGTCCTCATTTTGGCACTTGTATAAAAAAAACATTTCTAGATTGGCTTGTATTAATTTTATTTCATAACCCCACTAATTTGAACCTTTGAATGGAAATCTGATTGCTCTCTTACCTCTGTTTTTCATTTGTTTGGTTTGGTTTCAAGCTCATTAATTTACTGCAATTTCTTAAGTCTTGAATGCAAACTTTGTATTGCACATGGAGTAGCTAACGATATCCACTTAAGCAGTCATCATCCATCAATACCATTTAGCAAAGTCTCCCTTTCCTTTTCTTCACAGAAAACCCACGTTTGTAACAATCCATTGGTGCTCCTTCAGCATCAAGAAAGCTGTTACAAACAGACAGTATTCTCTGCAGTTCTACATCAGCTAGGCAAAAATGAGTAAAGAAGACAGTAAGTGCATAGTACAACTAAGAAGTCCAGGAGTAACAGGACCATTAATCTATTTCTGTCTTTATTTTATTACATTAACATCTCAACATAAATCTCCCAGGACAAGATATTATAAATTATTTTTTGAAGACAGTTTTATCTCAAGGCTAAAGGCATGAGAGCTTAATATTCCTTACGTACCAGTGATAAGGATTATAAACAATACTGATGCTGCCTGTACCCTTCCATATTTCTCCATATACACAGAAATAGTAATGTATAAGTAGTTTCCTCTCGTTTCAGAACTGAGGAAAAAATTACTCACTGAAAAGGTACAAAACCCAAGAGCCGTGTGAAGGATTTGAATTCAAATTAAAGATTTAGCTTAAACTTAGTCATCGGTTGGACTGTCACACTTCTTCACAGTGATGTGTTACACTGGGAAGTAAAACAACAGCCTGATACAAAAAAAATACAGAGAATTTGAGGGTAGAAATTCAGCTAAATTCCAGTTATAATTTTGTTTCTGATAGACAATGCACTATTCTGAATGTAATTATTAAAGTTTTTAAAAGTGTTTTATGCTGAAGTTAAGGGAAGTTAAAAAGCTTAGATTTAATGCATTTTTTCTGCCTGTTCTCCCTGACAATGAAGAATGTATCACTAGGTCTAGCTGCATCAAGTTGATAAAAAAAGCACAAGCACACATCTTGTAAGAGACATCTAAACTTGCATATGTCACAGCTGGATATAAAGGAATATGGTACATAGATCTGGTTATTCTTTTAGTTCAATAAATATTCATTTTAAATGAAGTTGAATAGAGTTACATTATCATTTGAGTATCCAATGCCAGTACTCATACTGCTTTCAGGAAAAGCACTGAACTCCTGAGAAGAGGTAGACACTCCTTGAAGCTGAAATAAGGAACTGCATCAAAAAGAATTATAGGTTTAAAATCACTGCTAGTGGTTTGGTATTTTGCATTGTAACTATGTAAAATTTTTCCTCATGTACATGTATTTTACCAGAAATTAACTTCTCCAGAGACACCTGAAAAAAATATTTTCGAGATATGATTGCTTCATATCTTGTAGTCTTCAGTACCTTTGAAAATTCTAACATTTTCATTTTTTATCTGTGTAAAAAACTACTAAGGGATAGAGAAGGGCAAAACAATGTCTGCCACTTCACTGATCTCTAGGGAACCTCAGTAAAAATAATGGTTTCTGTGGGACACAGCATTTTCTGTGTTGTATTTACTACTTTGTTTTCCTCTCATTTCTATAAATCCTAAGTACAGAATACAGCAGGTGCCACTCAGGGCTCCTTATACCACCACAGAACTCAGAGTACCATTCATAACATTTGGAGATATTAAAGGTGCTAAAATAATAAAAACACACACAAATATAATATCAGCAGCTTAGTTTTCTGAAATGTACTGGTAACCCTTGCATATTTCCTGCATATTCCTTGGCAGCTTAGTTTTTTGGCCAAGCAAACAAATAGGCCCAAATCAGTTTTTGGAAGCTCGTCATATGAAAGATCAGAATACATATGTATACGCACCACAAGAGGAATAAAATTCTTCCCAGTCACATACACCACTATGCAAAACATGGGAAGGAGCTGGGGGAGGTTTCCCAGAACAGGGCAGAGAGATGATGCCATGAGATGACCCCCTTAATGAGCTGCTATTTAGGAAGGTGTTGGATGTAGGAGTACCACCTTTGTGAAATGAGACTACACCAGTCATTGCCAGTTATGGCAGGAACTAATTATCACTGAAATCTGGTACGGCCAAACTATTGAAAGGGTCTTGAAGACTTCACAGGTCTACGCAGGTATCTGCACTTGGGCTAGCTATTTTAAAACTAATTTGGTCAGGTTTATATATTTTATTATTGGCTATATTGGTTATAATCTCTTCATACATGTTTTGGAGAATATACTGAATTTCTAGTCCTTGGAAGAGGACACATATGGATATTGAGTATCCATGCATTAAAGAGACAAGATAGATCAATATTAAAATCTTATTCCTTCCTTCATCTCTCTTGCCCTCCTCCTCAAAGGTTTTTCTGAAAGCTTTCTCAGGAAGGTCTTAAACAAATCTTGCACCTCTATTGCTGAGTTGCTCGTAACAAAACTGCTTACTGTCCCTTTCCTTGGCCTGGTACCATTTTGGTTACAGATGCTTATTGGTATCTCACCTGCTGCAGAACAAAAAGAGCTCTGTCCCTTGGCAATGCCAAAATCCTTGTTCCAGACATTGCCCATCCCAGTACAAATCTCTAGGCTGCATTTAGGGCTTAAGTAAGTCTGCCTTTTCATACATCAACTTGGAAGGCTCTTCCAAAGCCCTTTCCAGACCTTTTCTATATGGCCACTTTCCAAGCATGCCTAAGAAACATTCACAGACATATTTTTATTGAGGCCTTCAGCTCCTGTTTCTTTCAGGAACATTCTATAAATAGAGATGCCACCAATTATGTAAAAACGGGTTAAATGAGAAAAATGCCAGCAGATGGTGCTCAAGAATATGCAGCAGTGTTCTTGTATACATTAAATGTCTTCTATCATGCACAGCCTTCAGTCTCAAGAACCATGATCTGATGCTATTTTGAGTTTGGTTTAATCCAGAAACAGACATATGCAGCATATGCTGCCTGAAAGGGCTCCTCCAGTTCCCAAACAGCATATGTTCAGGTATAACAAAGGAATTCAGACTTTCATTGGAGTAACCTTGCTGGTAATTTTCTTAAAATTACTAGTCTGGAAACTCTTTGGGATAGAGTACTATTATCCTCTTTGAGCAGAGAGACACTGAGGTTCAGAGAGTTTGAATGAACTCAACATCATCTGTTCCTATCTCTATGTCAGAGAAGCAGTTCTGGCTTCCTACAGTTTCACAGTATTGCATTAAATATCATACCAAGTAGATGTAAATATTCTGAAGGGCATCATCTGGCAAAGAGCAGGAGATATCCAATTTTTCCTCATGACATCCTTCACACACATAAACACCTAAGTGTGTGGCTACATAGACTGTTATCTTTTGAAACTAATAAGAGTCAGCCACTGAGAAAATGTACCAACATCCATCAAAGGCAGAGATGTTCAAGACCTGTGAAGCTCACCATGAGCTGCAGCACACAGTGAAGAAAAACTCACCCAGCAGAACCCATGAACCTTATAAACTAGCATATGAAAGCTGCAGGTGCCAGATTTTTAACAAAATGGCATTTCACAGGGAAAGTCTGGGTCTGAACGCTTCTTAAAAAGGAAAACAAAAGTCACAGAATGTACCAGAATCAGTCAGGCTAAAAGTCTAGGAAGGGCAAATATGTCATGCAGTAAAGTATCTGACTTCTTTTGTCTCTGCTGTTAAAGGCAACACAGTCTGCAGGTCTAGAGCATCTCAGACACAAAAAGCCAGTTAAAAAGTAGCTCTGAAAAACAACAATCCCATGATGATCGGATGGCATTAGTGTTTTATTACATTTGGTTACTGGATACTACCTTTGCCCTATGCCTTAAGCTTAATGTCATATTTCCAATAATCAAAGTTCTTTGCGCAGTCAGAAGCTGAAAATTATAGAAAGCAAGAACCAACACTGAGTGACACCATGGCAGTCTAAAAAAAACTTGTCTAAAAGTATCCAGTAGGACAGCAGAAAAAACAAGTCTTCTGTAAATTAAGTCCCAGAATTTATAAGAAATTATTCCTTTGGACATCAGTGAATAGACACAGCTATTCTACAACAATATTGAGAAATCAAACAAATGGACATGTCCCTGCAGATGCCTGGCCACCATAGAGTACTGCAGGTTCATTTAACCCCTGTCAGTACCAATATTACAGGAGCTCTCATGTCCTTAGTTCCATCTTTTTTCCAATCCTGGCCACAGTAGTAAAGTTGCATGAAGACCTTGAACAGTGTTTACTTTTGCTTAGATTTCCAATCAGGAAGCTGGTGGAGTCAGCAAGAGACAAGTTGTTGCTGATGCTCCTGAATTCGACAATCTACTGTAATGCAAATTCCCAGAGGAATTACACTGGTGCCGTGTTTTAAATAGCTACTTTTTACACTCTAAGAATGGTGAACCAGATCAAGCGATAAAAACAAGATTTTTGACTTTGCTATGCCAAATGGTATATATGATAGCTGTGCTCTCAAGTGAAAGCTAAAATAGTTATAGTTACTCTTTTTTGCATTACCTGTTAACAGCCTCAAAGAACATCCCAGCAAATTTGTAGTACCTGAAAATGCATCTTCACAAGTCTCCTTACAACCACCTGGGGAACCAAATAAGATATTGCACAAGATGTGTTTGCCCTTTTGACTTTCTTTTGTACCATGGTCTCCTTCACTCACAGAATATGATAAAATGCTTCATACTATGCAATTTCATCGGCATTGATAAAATCACAGTTCCATTTACAAAAGGTAAGTCTCAGTGGCCTTAATAGAAGAGCTTTCTGTTTCAGTCATTCCTTGCAACCACATAAGGGAAGCTATCTGGGTCACCACAGCCAAACAAATCATTTGATCACCTGGATGAGCAAGTTCAAAGGGAAATCTACAGAATCAGCAGAATATACACTCCCAACAGTACAGTTTCTCAGTACAGAGATGAACCTAGATTAAAAAAAATATAAAATTTCTATGCATTTGTAGAAATAAAATTGTCCTTTACTTCCACATCAAAAAATAGCTACTAATCATTTTAATGGAATCATTTACACGTTTCACTAGTGTTTCATGCGTATACAGTTACAATCATTTAAGAACCGTGGCTAGTATGTCAGCAATAATATAGTGTTCTGCTGCCATATAGCTGTGATAGAACACAGATAGTAACTACATTTTCTGTTGTGCCATAAGATGATGTCTAGCAAATGCTGGTGCCATCTCCTAAGTACTTTTGTAATTTTCACGGACAGAGCTCATATACTTTGTATCTAGACAAGGAAGTTCACATTTCACAGTACCTGGTAAACCTGTGAGAAACAAACCTAAATTGTCTTCTGGTTTCCATGCAGTTAAGCTGGACTCCAAGTGTATAAGAGGTACTACACAAGCAAATGATCTTCAGACTCTCCCTGCTCCTACATAAAAGCACACCTGGCCTCCTTTTGTGCTGACTGTGATGAACAAATGGTAAGAAGAAGACAGCTGTGAATGAAACCGTTCTGTGGTTTGTAGTTGCTTAGCACTTTCTGGACTACATTCTCTTGACTGTCTACATGATTCCCATTACCACCTACAGAACTGAGCAAAGTCTATCTTTGCATCCACCACGTTACAGATACTAAGCACAGGCAGCAAAAGAGAATAGTAAGCAAAAGAAGAGCAGTAAAGAAGCTCTTTGTATGTTTCCTATTGTCTCTGTGCGACAAGCCAGCCAAAATTCATTAAACAGATAAACCCCTATGAAAGAGCAAGAAATACTCATGGGGATGGACAGTCACAACATCAGTTGAGCAGTTTCTTCAAAAATTAATGATTTTTAAACCCAAGAACTAAAACTCTTAATTTAAATAAAATCTGACCTCCTACTAAAGACGAAATGAAAGAGAAGCAAAGATAAAAGATTAGCAGGAAAGTTGAGAGTGAAGCAAAAATCCTGAAGGACAGTGAAAGCACATACACATCCATCCAGTGCTGAAAAGGTCAGGAAAAGCATACAAGTCCATTAACATCAAACTCATTAGAGTATGAGATAACTGTTTGTTACATTGTAGAGAACAGAAGACAGTGAGTTACTGTATTCTCATGTACTTCATTCCATACTTTTCTGATAAATCCAAATTAAATATACTCTAAATACATTGTTAGCAGAAATTAGTCTATTTAAAAGTTAGAATTATAGACACTTTTGTGTAATTTGATTTGTGATTTCTGTCTGGTTTTTACTCTGAAAAACCATGTGTTAGGATGTCTTCTGCCAACTGAGATACTCCCTTTGAAAAGACAATTTGAGGTATGTGACTTTCTGTCTTCTGATAGCTGTGCCATCTCTTTTTAATTTTTGACTATCAGACTAGACTGCTGCAAAAATATTGCTAAAATGGTGTTCTAGCTTACAAAACTGAGAAAATATTACAATAGCCTAGTGCATATTCTCATATAGAGTTGAAGAAATGCAAACTAGAGCACCTGACAATGCATTTTAGAATTTTGAACTCCTAACTTCATCCTCTAGCACAAATACACATATTTTTCTCTTACATTAATGAATTTTTATAGCAGCAATATGGTAACTCCAGGTGGTGTGGTTATCATGAGATAATCACTCCCCTAGAGGATGCCTCTTAATATCCCAGAGGTGATGATAACCAGGTCCCCTCTCATGCCTTATTGCTTATATATATGCTGATGACAGCAAGTAGAAAGAATTCTTAAACATGAAGAGCATGCAGAATTAATCTGCACTGTCCATTTGTTAATTATAAAGGCAATGAACACTGCCAGTGAGCACCATCTACACTTTTACATTGTCATCATAATTAAAAAGTTTTAGTATGTGGTTTTGTGTTGCAACAACATCCATCAAAGTCCATTTCCTGACATGTGCAGCAGAAGCAATATGTTCCGCACAGGTTATTTCTGGAATTGTATATTACTTACTGTAATAGAGCCCTGTCATGCTACCTCTATTGCACCAAATATACTTTCTATGGCTGCAGTGGCTTATCCCATTTTCTGGCTCAGACCCTCTCAGGCATGCACCAAGTGAAAATGTTGCCAAAAAAAAAGTTGAACTTATATAATATTCTGCGGAAGGACTTTTTGGGTTTAGTTTTTGTTTTGATGCACTGCAAAGCTAACTTTTGTGTCTGCCCTGGCCTCTGGATTTCCATGAACATGCTTCTAGGAATAGGGAAACTTTTGCTACAGAAGGGGGCTAGAGAAGGGCCACTAATGAGGAGTCAACAGTAGTGGAAACTCTGTGTAAATTAATACTTCAGGTGCAAAGCTAAAAAGCAGATGAGGTGGACGATGGCTCGGGGTACTCATACTTGTAGTGCAAAGCATGTGGCACCAGGTAAGGCCACTGTAAAACTGTTTCCAGCTGTGTCTCACTTGAGCCCCAGCCATAGGCACCTTTCAGGCAGCAAAGATATGAGTAGCCACATCTCTTCTTCACTCTCACCTGCAATACACTTCCACAAGATGGCTGTGACAAGTCACCACAAGAGGGTGACAGTGCTCCATCACCCTCACAGTAAAGAAGTTCCTCCTCATGTTGAGGCGGAACCTTCTATGCTCAAGTTTATACCCACTGTTCCTTGTCCTATTGCTGGGCACTAGAGAAAAGAGATTGGCTCCTTCCATTTGACACCCACCCTTCAGATATTTATAGACATTAATAAGGTCCCCTCTCAGTCTTTTTCTCTCCAGACTAAACAGCCCCAGTTCTCTCAGTCTTTCTTCATAGGGGAGATGCTCAAGTCCCTTAATCATCCTCGTAGCTCTCTGTTGGACTCTTTCCAGTAGATCCTTATCTCTCTTAAATTGGGAAGCCCAAAACTGAATATAGTATTCCAGGTGTGGTCTAACTAGGGCAGAGTAGAGGTGGAGGAGAACATCCCTACACCTGCTGGACAGTTTTCTTAATGCAACCCAGGATGCCATTGGCCTTTCTGGCCACAGGGGCACGTTGCTGTCCCATGGATAACTTGCTAGCCACTAGGATTCCACGGTCTTTCTCCACACAGCTGCTTTCCAGCAGGGTGACCCCTAACCTGTACCGATGCCTGGTGTTATTCCTCCTCAGATGCAGGACTCTACACTTGTCCTTAATTGGACCTCATGAGGTTCACCTTCGCCCAGCTCTCCAGCCTGTACAGATCTTACTGTATAGCAGCACAGCCTTCTGGTGTGTCAGCCACCCCTCCCAGTTTCATATCATCAGCAAATTTGCTGAGGGTACACTCCATCTCTTCATCCAGGTCATTGACAAAGATATTGAACAAAACTGGACCCAGTACTAATCCCTGGGGAAGAGCACTGGCCTCAAGCCTCCAGCTCGACTCTGCACCTCTGATCACAACCCCCTGAACTCTGTTGTTGAGCCAGTTTTTAATCCACCTCACAGACCAATTGTCTATGCCACATTTCTTGAGTTTTTCTACAAGGATGTTATGGGAGACAGTGTCAAAAGCCTTACTGAAGTCAAGGTAAATGACATCTGCTGCTCTCCCTTCAGAAGATTGTAGTGAGATAGGTGTTGGTCTCTTTCCCAACTAACTAGCAATAGAACAAGAGTAAATGGGCTGAAGTTGTACCAGAGGAGGCTTAGATTGGATATTAAGAAAAATTTCTTTACTGAAAGAGTGGTGAGGTACTGGAACAGCCTGCCCAGGGAGGTGGTGGAGTCACCATCCCTGGAGGTGTTAAAAAAATGTGTAGACATGGCACTTCAGGACATGGTTTAGTAGTCATGATAATGTTAGGTGGTTGGACTTGATGACCTTAGAGGTCTTTTCCAACCTTTATGATTCTATTCTATGATCCAGCACACAGGAAAAAAAAAACCCTAAATTGAAACCCACTTCTCCCTTACAAAACTACAGTAGTAAAGAGTATGTATGGAGAGAGGAAAGGAAGTTTAACACACATTTTACGTCAATGTCCCACTTGTTTACTCTTTGTAAAAATGTAGATGAGATGTCTGCTCTTTGTGTTTTAATGTCTAGCAAATGATACTTTTCAGCACCTTGTTGTTTGCAGAAGAAAAACAAGAGCAAAGTTGAAAAATAGCAGTGCCTTGACAATAACACCTTTCTTGCTTTTCATTTTCTATTCATGTTCTATAGGTGTCATAAAGTAGGAAACAGATAATGGGTTATCTTTAAGGTTAACAAAAAGAAAAAACAGTCTAGGCAGGGAACTTGACAGAAAGATGATAGCATCCCTAAATGACACTAAGTATATATTGTAAATGGCACACTGATTTTTGGTGTTCATGAGAGAAAACCCCCCATAACATTTGCCAAATTTTATTTTCTTCACCGAATTTAACTAACTGTACAGAATTAACACACTGCCCTGGTGCATTGCAGAAATCACTCGCAGTTACATCCAAGTGCAAAATGTTCTATTACAAAAGCATTTCAATGAGACTAGTTTTAAAATATATATCAGAAACTATTTCTGTCCTGATATGTTCCATGGGATACCTGTCAGAAATTAATATCCTCTCTTCATATGTTTCCTCTTCTCTAGGTATAGCTTTGCATCCACAGTCTATTAGTTATGCAGTTATATTTTTGAATAGTGGGGACTAGAACATATATCTAGAATACAGAAACACCTGTCATTCATGTATGAACCAACCTACTGCTTGTCAATGACAAAGGTGCTATATGCTCCTTGAAGGATATTACAAATGTGCAATGAAGGATGAAGTCTTCACTAAAGTGAGGAGGAATGGAGGGAATGTACTCATTTGGGCTGCTGACAGCCAGGCCAGGCAGTTCAGAAACACCTGGGAACTGGATACAATCTCACCTGGAAAATTTGCTCCTGAGAAAACACTGGCTTTGTGTTGGGTTTTTTTTAAAGTTATTTTCAAAAATGTAATTAAAACACACAACTACATACTCCCAGTGAATGAGAAATACACTGACTTAGAACACCTGTGCACATGCAATACGTCTGGAATTGGGGTTTGTCTGGTTTCTCAGGTAAGTGGGATAATGAAGGTGAGCAAAACCAAAAGTCAAGCCAGTATCAGGATTACTGAAATCTCAGGTTAGGTCAGCTAGCAAGTGTTGTGGGTTTTTTTCCCAGAATATGATTCCAGCTAACACAGTCACTGATATACAGAGAAAAGACTCTCTACCTTCGAAGAAGGGTAGTGGTTTCTGATTTGTAATGCCTGTTTTCAAAACTATGCTCCAGAAACAGCACCAGATGGCCTAGGCCAACTAAGCTGTATAAAAGACTTACTAGTAAAAGGCTGAATTATCATGCCTGTCCCCATGTCTCAGCACCAACTAATTTCCTGGTATGGAGTGAGCTACAGTGTTCTGTTAGAGCTTCTGCTCCCTGGTAGACCTTATCATCTCATGCAATCTCAGTTATTCAGTCTCCAAAATAGGAACAAAGTTATTTACATGTATGGGTCTAAGGATGTCTAAGCATTGTCTATTTTCTGGTTTTGCTTATAGTAAACATTGTTTTTGCACACTTAAGTGAGAGCACACCATCTCCCAAGCAGATCACATTCTATGTATAGGGTTCTTCAGTTTGTAACAGAATCAAATATACTCCCAAATGCTCTGTAGACTATCTAGTTTGGGATAGGGAGCAAGACATAGCGACAGAAGTTTCTCTTCTTTTTTTTTTTTTTTTTTCATCCTTTGAACCCAAAAGATGGTAGTGAAATAACAGTCCCTGCATTTAAGAGATCTCAAAATCCTATCTTAGCAGCTTTCCTTCCGTAGAAATGTCCCTGCAGGAATAATAGCCTTGTCTCCTCAACAGAAAGGCATTTTTACAGGATATTTAAATAAATAGGAGCTTTTCTATTTTCTGCAATGATTTTTAAGTACACCATTTATTTAGCCAAGAGATACGTAGGTATAACACCAAGAGCAGTGAACAGCACACCTACTTTACACTGAGAATACTGGTTTGCACTTACATCTTTCCTTTGAAGGGAGAAAGGAAAGATTAGACTGATTGTTTGCTAATTAGACAACTTCTTATTTTGAGGGATCCAAGTCACTGTATTGCTATATATCTTTTTATTGAAAATGTTGCATTTTTATCCAAGACTTTTACAAATTTTGACCAAACCTGGATGTTCATTAAATCTTATCTCTCTAGCAATTGCACAAAAAAGAGCGCTTGAAGTTCACATAATTTTTTTTTTACTGAAAAGGACCTCAGCCTAAAATTGTTTGAAACTTGCTTAAAATTGCTTTTACTATATTCTCAAACCCCTCCTCATTTATGCTTAAGATTTTTTTTCCTAGCCAATCCTTTTTGTGTTACTATAGTTTCATTAGCCTGATATTCAAGTGGTTAAAAATTAAAGATTTGAAAAAGAAGTTCTGTTGTCTGCCCACGTTAATAAACACCCTTTGCTTTCATCTAACCTATAGAGTCAACACTATTTGTACTGCCAAAATACTGAATCTCAATTACTCATCTTAAAATAATACTTCTTCTGAGGGATAATTTTTTAAGATTTTATAAGTACATTTCAATGGCATTTTAGTTCACACAAAGGGAAAATGAAAATCTGAAGTTTGACAATTTTAATTTATAAACAGCAGAACCTGAACTGCTTTAAAATCTTCTTAGCTTCTAGTTTTTTACTGCTATTTGTCTCCTTCTTAGGTTCATACTGCTTTCAGAGCAGACAATCCACCTGAGGAGTGAGATTTCTAAATACCACATTTTAGGAGATGAGACATATTAAGAGGCAAGTATAGTCACATGCATAATGTGTTTCTAATGGTAATAACATGAAAGCTATAGAATAGACTGCTGTCAGCAATTCCATCAGAGTGCATCTGACAAATCCACAGATCTTTGTCTAAAGAGAATGTGAGAAAGAAAGTGAGAGAAAAGGAGAGGAGGGATGGAGCGAGATCAAGAGCAAGGAAGTGAGGGAGAGAAGGGAAAAGGAGAGGGAAAGAAGGGGAAGGGGAAAGAAGGGGAAAGGGGAAAGAAGGGGAAAGGGGAAAGAAGGGGAAAGAAGGGGAAAGGGGAAAGAAGGGGAAAGAAGGGGAAAGAAGGGGAAAGAAGGGGAAAGAAGGGGAAAGAAGGGGAAAGAAGG
>JAAGNO010010288.1:0-42732 GCA_033439905.1 Ceryle rudis
TGTCCAGAGGAGAGCTACCAAGCTCATGAGGGGGTTAGAGAACAAGTCGTATGAGGAGAGGCTGAGGGAGCTGGGCATGTTTAGTTTGGAGGAGACTGAGGGGGGAGCTCATTGCCCTCTACAACTACCTGAAAGGAGGTTGTAGAGAGGTGGGTGTTTGGCCTCTTCTCCTTAGTAACTACTGATGGAAGCAGAGGAAATGGTCTGAAGTTGCGGCAGGGGAGGTTTAGATTGGGTAATGGGAAGAAATTCTTTACAGAGAGAGTGGTGAGGCACTGGCACAGCCTTCCCAGGGAGGTGGTTGAGTCACCATCCCTGGAGGTATTTAAGAAAGGGGTAGACCTGGTGCTTTGGGACATGCTCTAGAGGCAGCCATGGAGGGGGTTAGTTTGTGGTTTTGAAGTCGTGTTTGATCAGGGTATGTAGGTGTTTTTTTGTTATGGGTAGGGTTGGACTCTGATCTAGGAGGCCCTTTCCAACTATGAATATTCTGTGATTCTCTGGAAGACCTTAGGCTCTGGCCCTGTGGGAGTCTGGCCAGCCTTCAGCACTCAACACCCCCCCGCTGCTGCCAGGGCTCTGTCGTGCAGCAGGAACACCCCTTCACACATTTATGTAATGGTCATATTAAAGCAATTCCCAGAAAGTAAATTTACACCAAGAAGCAGTTTTGTGTCTTCTGCCATTATCTTGCCCAAACCTGTGAAGGACTGATGTCTCCAAATTCAGTTCTAGATTTCCCGCCCCCCCCAGAACTTTGCTGATCATTTTTGCCTTGTCTCTCTCTAGCTTAATACATACCAACCTTTTTTCTTCTTACCTATTGACTGAGTTTAGACATCAAGAACACAAGTTATATGTTAAGGAGAAGATCTGGAAACAAATAAACTTTCTATGCAGTGAACCACAACTACCTCTTCATTATTATTACAAGTGCATCTAGAGCTTCTGAGAAAAAAAACCCAGGAAAATGAGGGACAGCCAAACTTAGGGTGCCAGCGAGATGTAGCATCATCTCCAATGGGTGTCAGTTGCCAGACGATTCCAAGAATTCAATATAAAAAAAGAGAAATGTCAAATATACCATTCAGAAAAATAAGACAGGAGATATGTTATGCGATTTTAGGTAAACTACTTTACATCTGCTGTTCGTAGATGTCAAGTTTTGCTAGGTGGTATTGATTGACTATCTTGTATACCTCACCTAAAGAGAATTTCTGTTGGAGAAGTGTCTCTGTTCTATCATGCTCAGTGTGTTCCAGGAAAAAAAAGAATCAAAAGGTAAGCCTGAATAGTAGCTACTGAGAGGACACCACTTCAGCATCATATATCTTGAAAATAATATGTGCTATTGTATGTGTCTCTTAGAAAAATCAGCTGTGAAGATTTCTTTAAACTATCTCTGGCTTTTTTTCAATATTTGCTGTTTCTGGAGACAGAAATGCATTATACCTGCCACAAAATTCAGACTCAGACAATCTGGAAAGATTTATGGTGTTCCATTAAGGCAGCTATATTCATTCATCACAGTACCAATTTTCCAATGCACTGCTGTATATTTTTGCTGGCAGTGCTTCTTTTCTTTTACTTACCCCTCTATAGGTATCCTCTGGAGATTTATTATAGTTCCAAAAGCGAAGCCCTGCAATACTTTCAATTTTATCAAAATGGATTGTGAGCAGATGATCTTCACCAAAAGAGAAGGGAATGAGCCACATATGGTCATCCTCTACTGTGATATTAGTCCCATCTATTAACCTGGAAAGAAAAAAAAAATCCATTAGCTGGGGGGAATGGGGAAAAAAAGGGGGCAAAGCTTGCTTTTCTCATGAAAATCAGGTACTTTGCTAGGTATTAGATACCACTTCTAGCTTCCAGGGCTTGTTGTGCCCATGTGTATGCAATTCAGAAGCATAGAAAGCACCAGAAATAATACAGAATTGTTAAATTAAAGATGGTAGGAGGAGAAAAAAAAAACCTAGTATTTCCTTTAGTTGGGTCCATTTGAAAAAAAAAAACAAACAAAAAAGTCCTTTGGTTTCCCCTGGATGAAAAGGGGCAGATGAGAGGAAAGCTCAACTACCATTGTGCCAAAACGGCCAAAGGCAAAACTCTAAGGCCCGGACACAAAATAACTTATTAATACAGTTCCACGCCTAAACCAGTCCATCTGGCACTCTGCAACATGTTACTATGCCAACGCAACGAGACCGACTCTGACAAGGAGCTGGATGGTAGCTGGATCACCCAGAGAAGCAGCCGAGTTTGTTCACATCCTTTAAAAAAGTAGGAACGTGCCTGTGTGCACGAAGAGCTTTCTACCAGCAAGACAACGTCTTTTTGTAACAGCACAGCCCTCAGGCTGACTAGATAAAGTTAATTCCATTATTTTCTTATTTTGGAATTCTTACTTTATATTCTTCTACCACTAACTATAGTATAGAGAGATGGAGTCAAGGAGAATGTGAACTAATTGTCCACTGTACTTATCTTGGTACACTGCCCTGTGTACTACTTATTTATTTAAAAGTTTAATGAAAGAATAAGTGCCAGGCTTGGCAGTTCTTTAAAGAAAAAGACTTGAATAATGACTCTTTCACAAAGGAACTAATTAGGGAGCCCACAAGAGAAGATATAATCCTTGACTTGGTCCTGAATAGTCCACAGCACCCAATCCAAATGCTACAGTAACACAAATTCAACATGCTTGCAGAAATATCAAAAGCCAAAAAAGCCCCTATTTTTTGCACCCAAAAAACATTCTTAAGCAAAAGTGAATTACGTCAATAATAATAATAAAAAAAAAATACTTTAAAAAAATACAATCATTACGCACAGCAGAGTGACTATTAAGGGATATGGCGCTGGAAGCACAGAACAAGTGTACCTCACTTACCAAGAAAGACATTAGAAAGAGGATGGACCTGAAAAATCAAAGCCAGCACGGCTCAGTGGCAGGATAATGAAAGTTATTACAAGCTATCTTTCAACAAAATTCATGATGAAAACACCCTAAATTGATAGGATCATAAACTCTGGGACGCTAAATGCATATGCGTTTGGCATATGCACAGACCAAAAAGAGCATGAGGGCCAGTAAGCAAGGTGTATTCATAAATAAAATTCCTCAAATACATCAGGAGGAGCAGAAAGGTTGGCAGAAATTCAGTAGAAGCAACAGGTAACTTGGCTGTAAAAGGAGCCTTCTGAGAAGATAAGGCACCAACAGAAAAACTAAATGCATCTGGGTCCACCGTTGTAGAGTATAGACAGACTCCATCACCAGGAACCTCATGGGAACGTTTCTTGTATCTTGACGCCTCCAGAAGAGATTTTCATACAAATATGCAGAAATCCTAATTCATAAACCTATTCACAGACCATAAACATGCCAGAGGACAGGATTACAGTATATCCATTTTAAAGGCTATTTGCTGCTACTTTGAAACAACAGGATGCATCTTTGGTAACATCCAAATGCCAAGTCCCCTCTAGACCTATAGCTTATGATTTCTATACTGCTAACGTTTAGGAAGTACAAGTTAATTTGAGGAAGCATACTTGTAAATTAACAAACCAGCACTGGCATTACAAACAAAAAAGCTGCAGAATTACCAAATGAATGGCACTTATTTGAGCAATTCCCTAAAACATCCTCACCCTCTGCTAACTTGAAAATTTTCCTTGAAGTTATCCAGAAATCCTGCATAAATATCACTGCATATGCATAGACAGATGCTACAAAACACCCACATTTCTGCCTGGAAAGTGCTTAGCAGAGATAGCAACCTGGCATGTTACCATCTCCTAACTCAAACACCATCTTTTGGAAACATCTCATTCATGTTTCTACAACAATCTGTTCCTGCGTAGCTTGTGAAATCCAAGAATGAGCAATGATGATATGAAAATTGTGTTCGCATTAACATGTGTTAACATAATAGAAGTTTATATAACTCTGTGATTTTATAAAGTCTGATGTAAAACACATCTAAAATTAGTGAATTCCAGAAGTGTTGGTGGAAACAACAGGCACAAAGAAAAAAAAAATATAAAGAGCCCTGCAGAAAATGGTTGAACATTCCAAGCATTCCATTTTACTACTTACTTTTCTAGGGTTCTGGAATCTCCTGTATACACTGGAAGGTCATTTAAGTCTTGGGGTGAAGCAGAAATCTGTTCCGTACTTATTTTTAATGCGTGACCATTCTTCCCTATTACTTCAAGTCCTGTCAGTCCAAGGTAATGAGAGTCTCCCCAGGTCATGGTAAAATTCAGTTGCAGGCCTATATAAAAGAATATACATACTTCCTAGTTTGAATTAAGGAGCCAATATAAGCATACATGCAAGCCCCAATGATTAGCAGCATGTTTATTTTGTTTAGATACCTTTATGTGTTTTATCTGGATACTTCCCAGTCTGCATGCCTACTTCCACGTAATAGCATAGTGTCTTCTGTAAAGCTGTGTTAGATCCTTCTGGGGGGTTACCAACATCTCATACCAACATCAGACCTACCAGCCTGAAGTCCATCTATCATCTTTTGCTGGATAAATCGCTATATAGATTCCTATAAATCCAATCTCTCCTAAATCCATACATTGTTAGAGAACACCAGAGTTAAAGCAAAAAACAAATGTGGTTTATGAATGTGTTTAAATTACTATCTTCACGTCAGAACTGGAGACACAGAAGCACTAGTGAAAAACAGCAATGTTGATTAGCCTGCACTCCAGGAAATAAATAGGAAGGAAAAACTGGGCAGACAGATTGTACATGTATCTTCAGATCCACCTGGTTTATGTCCTACTGAAAAAAATAGCATACAGAGATGTAACAATTCCAATCTGATCAGGTTCCATAAAAATCCATCACTGTAAATTAAAAATATCATTCAGTTCACATTACAGAAACCCAGAAATAATCAGTTTGGATAATATCTAAAGAAGCACCAGCAGTCATGATGCCCTGTAAAACGAACACGCAATAAACCTCTTAAGCCATCCAGCCCAATTATCTCTAAACAGCCACAGCAACAGGAGACTGAGTCTTGATATAGACATAAATTCCCTTGAGCATAAGAACTCATTAGCATTTGCAAGGACACTAGAAATAAATAGTTCTAGTAGCTGACAAGTTTGGAGCCATGGCTACACCGACATTAGTTGCTATTCCCAACGCCACTGCTAAGCCTAAACTCACTCAGTACGCAAACGTATGAGAGTTCTCAGGGAAAACCAGAGTCTATCTTCAAACAAAAGGGAAAAAATGGGGTGAAGCAGCCATCCACACAACGTTTAGTATTCCCGTCACCATGTCACTTCTCAGAGTGACAGAGGGTAGAAGGGACATCTGGAGGTCTCTATTCTGACCCCAAACTCAGAGTATGTCCATTAGATCAGGTCTCCCAGGAGCTTATCCAGTGGAAGTTTGAACACCTCCAAGGCTGGCAGATCTCAAAACCTCTCTCCATCCCTGTTCCATGTTTGCTTGGCCTCAAGGGTCAAATACCTCAAGGTGTAAATAACCTTGCAGGTTTATTTATTTACCTACAAGGAACCTACAGTCCCTTGTAGCAATTAATGACAACTCTCTTTTTCTGGATAAGAGTTTAAACTGGAGTTTATTTTGTGTTTAATAAGACATGAAAAGCCTTCCTCAAATACAGCTAGCTTTCTCCAGCACTTTACCTCCAAGAACTCATGGAAATCAGGACCTCTTTGTCTGGTAAAGTTAGTCCAATCAGCTGATAAACAGTATCTTGTCAGCGTGACAGACAGCATCTGCTGAGCTGTCGACCACACCCTCATGGTCTTTTTCCACAGCTTCAAGAAATAGGAGGAGCAAAAGGCATCTGAAGTTCACATGTACAAATTCATAGCAGACATGTTCATAGATCACAGATCCAGGTATAAGCTCATCAGTCACAGATCCTGGTTCACAGATATGTGCCTAACTAAGCCGCAGTGCTCTGGGTATTTTCAGAGAGCACATCACAGGTTGCAAAGACTTCATGCCAGGACCAACAACCCAATGTCTTTTGTGCTTTGCAAAGAACCAGGAGCTGATACTGAAGCTTCTGGGCCACCCAGCAGCTCTCTGGACAATAATTTAAAGGCCCACAGAGAGGGTTTTTTTAATACAAGATAAAGAAATCAGGCACTTTAAGTATGGGTATAACATTCCAGTCTAGCTTTACAGTAGGTTTTCTATTGTCAATCCAATCTCAGAAGTTCAGGCAGTCTACCTAAATACATAGGATTGGGAGAGAATTACTGGGTAAGGGACACAGCTATTAGAAATTCCATTCAGGGACTGCACAAAAGGGTAGTTTTATTTTTCCGAGATTAAAAGCCAACTGTTACGATATAATGTTCTAAATGCCATAGTAAACAAACCTCAGCCTTAAATATTCAATTACTCTTCTTCTTTATTCTAGACCTGACATCTGTCACAAAGTTCTGTACTGCTCTGACAAATCAGATCCTCCTTAATAGCATGTTAGGGAGGAGGGTGTTTAAGCAAGAAGTACCTGTAAGAACTTACATTTTCCAGTAAATATTCCTGATTCCTTGGGTGTACATTCAGAGAAAAGGTCTGGCTCTTGAGCCTAAGAAGTAAATCAACAGATGTAATGAACACGAACATCATACATGCATTACAGACATACTGTTTATAAAGGGGGGTGGGTGTTTTGTTGAGGGGGTTGGGGGTGTTTGGTTTTTGGTTTTCTTTTTCTTTGGTTTTGTCTTTTTTACATCCAGCTTTTTTGTACATTGGTCTTTACTTGACCTCTCCACCCAGGACATGCTGCAAGTACTTCATATAGTAGCATATGTCCTTGGGGTAATTAAGTGAAACTGTACAAGAACTGAAACAAACACACACAGGTAACCTATAGAAGGCAGGGAAAAAAACCCCACCTCCTACCAGAGACACATCTCTCACAAAACAGTGACTACCTTTGATGTCTATTGTCTTTTCTTCAGAACAAATTTACAAGATCAGCCTGTGGATTAAATTTTGCAACTCTACTGAATACCAAAAGCCATGCACACGTTAAAACTAAAAGGTTTACAGAATGGAGAATAATGCCCTACCTCGCAGGCCACAAACCATCTGTGTCAAGCCATCTGATGACCTCTTTCCCCCCTGCCCCTTCCTCCTTTCTTGGCTACTCAGATGCCTTCATCCCACTGCTGCACACTATATTTTCTTTCAGATATGGTCTACTAGTTCAACCACTTCTGGTTGTGAATATTGTCCTACCTGTGTTCTTAGATCCTTCTGGCTAGAATAAAATGCCACCATAGTACAGGAAAAAAAAAACAACCAACAACAGTACATTGGAAAAGCAATAAAAAGTATTACCACACTCCTACACCTAACCATACTTTACAGCATTTTCCATGTGTGGAATAACAAAAGTAGGACTAACCTCTTTGGAAAACAGAGCTGTAGAAGAGATTGTAACAGAGGGGCATAATTTTCCCGAGTGGCTTGAAGAAGTGTTTAGTTTCTTCCAACAGAACAACTCGGGGACATTAAATCAACATCAATACAAACTGAAAGAGGTTCTTTGTGCTATGTGAGTTTAGCTGGAAAACACAGGTTCAAAAAGCTAGTGGAAGAATTAACACTCTAATAATAATTGCTCTGTTCTTTCTATTCTCCCTACACATCCACTGCTGGCCTCAGTCAGAGCTGAGTCAAGTGCACTGGCTACAGGTCTGCTCTAAAAGGAGAGATGTTCAGGATTACTGCATTCATGGGAAAGACAGATGACCATGGATAATATTGACAAGAAAGTCACTGCTGTAAGAGCTCTTGAAAAGTTCTGTAGTCAGTGAAGGAAAACACGTGATCCACTGAACGTGATCATTCACCCCTTTTTCCCCACAGCAAGAAGTAGAAACTGTTCAAACCCAATACTAGTCTGAATGACAACATTATGCTGGGGAAGACAAATCATCTAGTAGACCTGTATCATTCTGATAGCCAAAGCACCCATCTACAAAATCTTGATGGTACCAGTAAATACAGAATGACAGGGAGGTCAATGGCGCAGTCAAAGCAGCTTTTGTTATTCTGTTGCTGATACAGCACGTTTCAGTCAGAAAACTAAGATGAAAGGCAAAACAAAAGAGGCAGAGGCTGAGTAAGGACCAAACAATCCAGGTCTAGGCTTCTGCAAGGGAAAAGGTTGTGATGATTTTTCACAATAAACACGTGATCAAGAAAAGAAAGGTGAACTTCGGTTTGTGTTCATGAAATCCTGCACTGCATAAGGTTTAATCTGAACCCCTTATGAAACTCCAAGCAAAGATGAGACCAAAATTCCTGTGGCCAGCGTCCTAATATTATGACATCAGAGTCTGTCCTAAAGCCACCAGCAAAAGAGGACAAGACAGAACAGGAAGGCTTGACAAGAGCACAAGGTACATTAGGAGCCATATATCACTGGCAGCACTTTAGCTGAAACAGCTTTGGATCTTGTCACAGACTTCCAAGTAAGAATGGGTCCCCTAGAGAAAGATAACCTCATTGGAGCAATAGTAGGTGCTTATGAAGACTCCGAAAAGGTAGAAGATTTAATGGAAATCAGGTCAAAGACTGCCCCACACCATCTTGAGCAGACAATCTTGTGGGATCTTTGCTCAGACACTGGACTGTTGGGCTGGAATGGTACTAGGCAAGACTTGTGCTTCAAAATACGGCATTCCTCCAAGGTGTAATATACCTACTGTATGGAATATTAAAGGGGCATTTTTATGCTGCAAAATGCACACAGACCCATGGAGACGCTAGTCATAAAAGGAACGAGTTAAAAATCAAGGGAGTGTTGAGAGAGGGAGATCCTTCTCACGTAAGATACTTAATTTGTGGAGGAAGAAACAAGCAAGACTATACTCTGGGTAGAAAATATAGAAAAATCTTTGTCTTGGAGTGAGAGGGAGCTAGTTGCTCATTACATGAATAACTGCATGGTAAAAGTCACTGACAGTGGCATAAACTTTCAGGAATACCTTGGTCAAAAAGAACTCCCTCTAATCTCTACCCAAATAATTTAAGAAACAAACAAAAGAAAAACAACCACAAAAACAACAACTATATAATCCACTACAGTCTTCCTTGTAGTCTTATTAATTAATCAAGCAAATAAAAATTTGGACTATCTTTTGGGTTTAAAGAAAATTCACATAAATTATTGCAATGATGACAGAAAAACTATAATATATAGACAGCTGTGGTAGTTCTTCTGCAGAGCTTTACTCCATCATGAAAATCAGTGTCTACTACTTCCATTTCATGTTTCAGAAAGACTGTGTTCAGACCTTTCTATAAAAGAGGCCCTTACCTGGTGATTCTCTGTTCTTAACCCCGCTTGTGTAAAAGGTCTTTCATCTCCCTCCCTATCAGCAGTTGTTGGCCTCTTCAGCTCCTCCTCGTATCTCAAGGAGCTGGCATTTTCCATTTCTCCATCATAAGTCTCATCATAACAGTATATGGCTTCAAGAATGTCATCATCAGTAGTGAACAATATAGTATCCCCAAAGTGCTCTGGAGCTGAAGGCAACATAGAAAATTAGATGGAGAAACCATACAGAAGAATATAGAGTGCAAAAACCTAGTTTTGATCCTTCTTTACATTTAATTTGCAATATTGTTTTAAGATAAGATATGGTAAATTGATACTGATGTAACTTAACAGGTTTATTCTCAAACTGATACTGAACAGCAGGAAAACGTAGAGAACTCAGCCACATGTCAAGCACGTACAAAGGAAAATAGGAAAAAAGCTTCTCCAACCCCTTTTCCAAAAGATCATATCCAATAACAACTAAAGACCTGCAACTTTTAAATGCCTAGTGACTATCTGATGTTACTGAAATATGGTCTTGTTGCTGACATCATTAACAACAGAGACTAGCTCTATATGCTGCTAGAATTCACAGTACTATTGAGGAATGCATTAGTGGGTTTTGCATTATGTTTTTGAACTTAAAAGGACTAACTAGTATATAAAATTCCAGCTTGCTTTGAAGTGGAAAATGGTAACAAACAAGCTGAATGTATTTGTATTGTACTGCTGTTTCCACAATGTAAATAAGAAAAAAATAGCATACCTCCAGACAAGGTTCCTGAAGCTTTTGCAATTTCTCCTTTAAAGATGCATTGTTCATCTAACATCATTATAATGTCTTTCACACCTCTGAAAGAGTGTATGCGAGATTTATTATAATTCCAAATCCTAATCATAGCTACTTGACAGGAATTCACAAAGTCAATAAAGATAAAGTGAGGTTTTCCAGGGGTAAATGGTGCTAGCCAGAGATGCATATCATCCTGCGTCCGATTTACTCCATCAATTAGGTTGGTTATTATTCTGGGATCGTTGCCATAAGCTGGTAAAATATTTATATCAGGTGGTTCAGCTGTTATTTTTGAAATCTGAACGGGCACTCCTTTAGAACTGAAAATTTCAATTCCATTAAGACCAACATAATGTCTGTCCCCCCATGTTGTTTCAATGTCTATCACTAAGTGCTGCCCATAAGGTAAAACAGGAATTTTAAAATCATTTCCATCATGTGCCTCCACAGAATTTCCTTCTTGTCTTTTTGGCAGTGTTTGTAGTCCCTCCCTCCTGGTTTGTTGATAATCCCCAGGCCGGCTGATCTTCTGCTGATGGAGAAACTCATCAAAGATATCCCCTTGAAAATCCACGTTAGAGATTCGGCCACGATGGGAATAATTGAACTTTACCAAGGAGTTCCAGGATTCCTGCAGAGTGTGTTCTCGTTCATTGTGCCACTTGGCTCTAGAGGTTGCTGTGCCCTTGACAGAAAAGTCTTCATCTGAAAATAACATTACACAGGCATTTAATTTATAAACTGGACTGGAAATGAACCACTACAACACAGACTTTCCAGAATTATGCTGGTCATATTCATGTTGCCTTACCATGAACTTCTGTTATAGTAGCACTTTTATATTGCCTATTATAATGGCTACATATCCCAATTTCCCTTCCCCATTTAGTAGGAATCACTTTTAACTGTTGAAGAGCAGAACACATGCCAAGATACAAAATACAATGAAGTTTGAGACTGCAAATTCTTGAGTCCACATTTACAGCGATTGGGATTTTGCCCAGTGATACTGTGTGGCTGTCACAATAGTTTAGATATCTGCCTAAACTTCTGCAAAAGATCTTTCATACAGTGGGAAATGGGCGAACTGGTTAAGTTTCTAAAGCCTTACAGAGACACGCTGGTGCTTCCTGTCAGGATCAGCCGTGTGTATCTAGAGAAAAGTGGTGAGAACAGCAGTAGCTTCAGGATACAAGGAGGGTAAGCTGAGGATTGTATCCTATGCAGGTAATGTCCAAATATTTTTCTCACTTTTTAGCACATGGGAAATATAGAAGGGGAATAATGACAAAGTATCTGACGGGAACCCAGTGAGGATGACAAATTAGAGGGGTGCAGTGGGAGCAAAGCATGCTCTCCTTGTGACTGCACAGAGGAGCTGCTTCATTTCCATCTCAAAACAATTAAGAGCAGATAATAACAAAGATTTTCAATAAAGCTGTCACTTAGGTATTTTCTTCACATAAATGAAGAAAAGCAAGTAGAGTACTAAACAATTACAGGCCCATTGGATAGATATTACTTCTGTACAATGCCCTTGCTTGGATACTAAAACAAATGGTTATTAAGAATAAAAGCCAATTGTTGTAAAATGCAAAATAATGCTTTCCCAAAAGACTGCTCAAGACTAACTTTTAATTGTTTTTGGAAATACTGTGTAAGAGGCAATGTTCCTAATCTATCTATGGCCAATAATTATTTACTGTGGGGACAAGTGAGATAAAAATAAGAATTTTAAAGCAGATGGGCAACTACCTAAAAGAGGGTTGTCTTCCAGAATGAAAGGCTGGAGACCAACCTGGCCCTTCCGCTTACCCCGCAAGGGAAATACAGATAAGAAGCAAAGGTACATGTTTCAAAGAACATCAGTTGTTTACAAGTCACTTTCTTGTTCAAACCATTGTCCACATGGATACTGATGGGGTGGTTGAGCCCGAACAGCACTTTCCAGAGCCTCACAATTTAGCTGAGGATACACTCTAAATATTTACAAATTTAAAAGGTCAAAGCTTGAAAATTTCATTATGAGCATGTACAGAAAAGTATCTGACATCCACTGGCTTTCCTTGCTTTGGAAGTTTTTTCTCCCTTTTTTTTTTTTAACTTTGTTTTAATGTTAAGTACTTCAAGCAATACAGGGATTACAGTTCAGAAGTACTTCTACAGCAGCTCAAGAGGAGTGATTTTCAATAGGAGGTTACCATGTTTGTTAGCTACATTAAGGAGTCACAGCAGGGCAGCTAGAGCTCTGAAAGGAAGCAGAGAATAGCCCAAAAGCAGAGGTCAGTGGCTGAAGGCTTACAACGTTTGGCATTTTTTGTAGAATCTAAAATTTATTTGGTTTATTTGAGCCACGTGAACGGTAAACTCCACACATAGGTAAAGAGTATCCCACTTGCAGATGTTTCAAACACGTTCCCAGCCTTCTGCAAGCCTGAGAGGATTGTGTGATGGATGCTATCCCAGAGCCCAGCCATAATGATGCTTTAAACTCCTGTGGCTTTAGGAGGGGTGTTTTGAATCACCAAGTCCCTTGTCCTGCTTCTGAAGGCAACATACGATATACAACTCCCCTCAAAACTTCAGTAAACTACATTTTGGGGCAACTCTAGCTTGAAAAACACACCTTTCCTTCCCTCTCTGTTGTTTTAATCTCATTTTTACTCCCTGCAGTTATAAATAGCAATAGTATCTCTATGCTGCAATCACATGCTTCATTTCCCAAATCATTCTAAAAGCTCTCTTCTGTATCTGTTCCACTTTGTAATCAGCTTTCCTGAAAATGGATGATCAGAACTGCAGTTTTCCAACTGACGTCTCACGAGTGCCTGTGCTGAGATATTAACATTTCCCAAACTAACAAAAATGCCTCCGCTGATACAGCCTCAGAGTGCACTGCTGTAATCACGCCTGCGTCACACCAGCATTTCAGAGTCAATCTGTTATCAACTACTCAACCATGATCCTTCTTTTCCTCACTCATTTGCAATTGATGATTACTTGGCTTACAACTTAATTTTTTGTTATTAATCCCCAAATGACCCTGAAAGAAGTTCTATTGAATTGCATTCTGTTGCTATTACTCCAGTCCTCAAGTTCATCTTTCTGTGCAGTTCTTCAATCTTCTTAACTCATTCTACACCACATTATATGTTATTTGCAAATTTTATCAGCGTACTTCCATCATTTCCTTTGCACATTAAAGCAGTTATCAAAGAAAAATGGTATATCTTTATAGCAACATTCTCTTGAGCCAAGTATTCACGTACGTGCCATTTCTAACTTCTTTTGTTCTCGCTACTCTCCACTCAGTGACCAAAGGCGTGCTGGGACAATGCACACGAGCTTGTGCGGCCTTCCCTTTGTCACATACTGCTACTGGGAAACTGCAGTGCTCCTAGTCCCGGACCAATTAAAATTCACCACTTTTAGGGAAACACTTAAAACTCTTTCCCTGTTGCTAACGCTCACTCAGCTCCACTTTGAAGATGGCTTCACCCTGCACAGTACAGTACAGAGAGAACAAAAGCTGCTAGATGGCATGCATTTTTCCCAGGGAAAAAACCCACACGTTCTGGGAGTTCTAAGCACTGGATGACAAAACCTGTTCTGAGCAGAACTGGAGGACATTATAGTTAAAATCATGACAACCCTCATCTTATAGTTTACATTAAAACTCCTAAATCATTATCTTTTTTACAACTGAACAGAAATTACTAAGGTGGGATTTATTTACAACTCCCATAATGCTGACAAGTTTTTAATCTGAGATACTGTAAAATGTGTTAAAGAGCCAACGGGGCTGTGGTGAGTGGGTGGTGAAGGGAAGATGGCAGTTATTCTAATTACTTCCGTACTTTTTTCTTCCCCGAGGTATAATTGCAGATATAGGATTAAAATTGTTGTTTTCTCCACAGAAAGACAGAGAAGGAAAAATTTCAGACATTCTAAGTTTAGGAAGAACCATTTTCCTCACCTTTGTCTGAAAAACTCATTGTGTAGAATTGAATTTGTGTAGACTTTGAACTGGCGTTGCTGTATCTAGGTATATTTCCTGTCCCTCATCACCGTAACTTTAATGTAAATGCCCAAATGTAATATATAGCAAGCTACACTTTCAGGTAAACTGTTCTGATGCTAATTCACTCCCAGCATTTCAATTGGTATTTTTGTAATCTTTTCTCCCAATTCTCTGGGCCTCGTTGTCCTTGTTCTGCCAGACTCCCTTAATTTGAGACAAGTTATTGAACACTAAAGAATTGCAGTATGTCAGAGAAGAACTGTGAAGGGTCCAGAAGAAAAAAGTGTCAACGACACATGGCTTGAAACTGAAAAGGGGAGATCAGAAATATATCTGGACCAATGGAAATCCAAAAACGTTGGTTAAAGCAAGACAAACGTAGAACTTGTGGGTAAGAAGTTCTTGTGTTATTGACTGTTGTTAAGCACAAAAAAGTTACCCTGTGCCTAGAAAATTCTTTAGCCATAGATTGCCAGAGGCCGGGAGAGGGCAGAAGCTTCAGAATTTTCCCAGCTCTCACACCCTCCCCCAAGGACACACTGTTGACTACTGACAGGCAGAACACAACTACACATATCTGGATCCTCCACCTCCGACAGAATCCAGGTGAACTACAAAAGGTTTGGAAAAGGATGACAAATGATGAAAAGCACAGAGCAGGTAACAGCTACATTTATTAGAGAATTCTTCATAAGCAAGCAGAGATATCTGAGGGAAAGGTTTGAAAGAGGTATATAATGTTTTAGAGAAAAGAAAATAGGGGCAGTTTTCCATTCGCTCTGAATAAACATCTTCAGCATATATCCTCACTGAGAAAGACACAAATCCAGTACACAAATCCTGTAAATTTACTCACTACCTTATGGTCGCACTATCTTCTTACAGATTTTAACTGATATTAACAAACATTTGGTGTCTGCAGGACTGTCACTTTTTAGACTACACTTTACCAAAATTTAGTCTTCAATCTCCTCCAAATAAATTTAAAAACCACCAACTCAGAAGGTAAATTTTTTTACAAGGGGAGCATTTCACATCAGGTGTAGGACAAGGAGAGAGACTCAGAACATTGTCATAACATGAATGAGAAAAGCTGAATACTACAAATACCAAAACTAAAATCCCCCTGTCCATACCACCAGGAATCTCAAAGGGTCCCTTCCCACCTAAACGGTTCCATGCTTTTGCAAAATGGAGAACACATCAGCACTTGCACTAAGGTTACTAGGGTGAGCTCTTACCTTTGAGAGCAGAATCATCTTGTCCAAGATTGAATCCTGCCTTTTTTACACATCGGACACTTCTCCTTCCACTGGTAGGGTACTGTAAACAATTTTTGTTAGAAAGTTTCTCTGAAACGTCCCAACCCCCATCACCATCCTTTCTGGTTAGCATCTGTGATCTCTCATCTCCATTTGCATTTCTACTACTGGATCTTCCCAGTTCATTTCTCTGACATTTGACATCCTCATTAGTCAGATCTGAAGAGTTTTTCATGATTTCATCTGACTGTGTTTGAAATCTCAAGCCTACACAATGTTCTGTAGCAAGCCAGGGAAGTTTCTGCTTGCTGGAAGTAACTTGATTATTCTCTGTTACTTGGGAAGATGTCTGTAGCCAAGAAGGAATTGCACCTGCAGAATCAGACAATTTTCTTCCCGTTAGCTTTTCCATTTGCTCGCTCAAGGTAAGTTCACCATCAGATAGAACATGCTCTGTAACTGCCTGTACTGTTGCATTCTCTTTGGCATCTTTTGTACAAACTCGAGAGGGTAACAGTCTTTGATATTCATCTAACTCAGACAAATTTTTCTTTGTAAAGCTGATTGAGTTCATCTGATGCTCGAGAAGATTTTCTTCTGTCAGAGATTTCCAGTTGAGTGAGGTACTGTTTGACTCTAAGCATGTAAAACGCGGCTCCGCTTCCTTCTCTGTGACTGCAGGTGCATTCACTTCTTTCCTTTCATTTGAAGAATACACAGAGATATCTTGCTTGTGATCTGTAAGGTCAATTGTAGTACTATGGTCAGTCAGGAGATCTCCAGAGGCTCTTGCTAATTCACCATCAAATACAAGGTTCTTATTAACATATAACTTCACTTTCTTTGCTCCAACATCAAGGTCCTACAAAAATACAAGTATGAAGATTTCAATTAAGCTGTTCAAGCGTTTGACATCGCTGTTCTGGAACTCTAACATTTGACCACATAATAAACAGATGAAAGTGATTAAAACCCCTTATCAGTAACATGCTTCTGCCTACTTTTCAATCAAGATCTCAAAGAACTGAAAAACATTGTGGAATATGTAAGATTTTATTCAAAAGGACTAAAAACCCAGCTAGACACTACTGTGAACCATTTTGGCTGATAAGACTTAAATATTTTGAAAAGCTTGAGCAAAGAAACCTGAAGTATAGTTGTATTTATCAAGATAGAAATTATAGTGGCACATCTTTGAGATTCACCACTTTCAGGACATGTTCTGCAGAGAACAACCACCCAGATCAAAGCTGCTAGACTTAAAAAGAGTTATAGAAATAAAGGGCTGGAAAGGACATTGGAGGAGGGGAAAAAAAAAAATTCCACCGACGAAAGTAAAATAATCTATACCATTGTAAAGAAACCTGTTTTTAACATTTTTCAAACACAATCTCCCTTGATAGCGTTTTCCAACACTTAACTAGCCTTTTAAATAGAAAGCCTTTCTCTCAGACTCTGCCACTTACAATTTTATCGCTATGTTCTCCTTTTCTGTGGCACCCACTAAATCTCATTTTTTCATTCCACTGAAGTTGGAACTAATGGTCTTCCTATTCTTTTCATCATTTCCGTCTAACCTTTTCTCCCTTTTGACAAAAATACTGGTATCTTCAAAGAAAATACAGAAATCCATCTCCTTTCTGCTCTCTAAATTTCAGCAATGTTTCCATCATGTGGAGTCACTAAAGATCTCTGTTCTTCCCTTATTTTCATAGAAACTGAGAAGCTTTTCATGAAAAGTAAGAAGTTTCAGTTTCATCCCTCTTCCTCATATCATGGATGTCTGGTCTCCTTGAATACTCATTTAAATTTTTCTTCTGCTCCCAGCCTGAACCAGTTATTCCTTCACCCTCGACTGTCTCCAGTTCTTCACTCCTCAAATGCGTTTTACAGCTTACAAGACTGTACAGCTTCCATTCTACTGCTTTCCAAATAATAATGTGTACAAGATGGAAAATGTCATGTGGACCTATAGAGAGGGAAAACTAGAAGATGCACGCATAACAAGAAAGTTACAGTTGAGGGAGAGGAGTAGGTGTAGGAATACACGACATTCCCGATACATTCCCGCTAGAACAAGATACCCTTCGGTGACCTCTCAGAGAAGAGCTGTAAACCCAGTTTAATTGGCCATTATGTCATGGCTGCCTCTGTTACTCCTAGAGTATCATAAAGCGCTATATGTCTGTACTGATGCATTTGGCAATAAAACAGGATCTTTTTTCCCCTTGAGCAAGGACACTGCTAGATTAATCTAACTGGGAATCTAAATGCTTTAATAATTACATATATTAAAAGCTAACTACATAGCTTTGCCTGAAATTATGATGGAGAAGAGAAAGACTATCAGGATACCCCAGTAATGTTATTTTTTTCAATCTCTCTATGTCTGGACTGTTAATGTCCTCCTTAAATGCTGGAGATACTAGATATTCACAGTTGAATTTGGGACAACTGCAACATTTCCACATAATATCCTGGCCTCTATTGCTGTTAGGAATACTCAAACCTTAGATCTGTATTTTTACCTTGAAACAGATATAAACTGCATGGAATCACAGAGATATACACTTCTGTATTTGAAAAGTATATGTCATTTTCATCTTCTTAAATTAAAATCAGCAGCCTCGTCAGAAAAATATGTTTTGAAATGGATCCCACTGGAGGAGAGCAGGTAGACAGAGAAAACATCACAAAATGAGATGGTGGAGCTTATTCTCCCCGGAAAGAGGACAGTCTAGCACAGAAAAGGGCCAGGCACTTCAAAATTACTATTCCAGCCAGTGGGAAATGATGTGCCATTCTCTGATGTTTTGGAATGTCTGGGATAGGTATGGTAGGAAGCAAAAGAGGCGTCCAGACTCTGTCAAGACGAACCAGCCAAAGCTACAGACCTTTCTAGGACAATCGAGACAGACTGAACTGAGGCAGGCATTAACAACAGCTGAGAGCTCAGAGAAACCATGTATTTGTGAAAAAACAGTAAAAGAGATAACAAAGATCTCTTGCACCAAAATTCTAAGCAGACCGAGGTTCAGGGAGGAAAAGTATGAACAGATCTCAGGGAACTCCAAGAACAAACATATGCAAGACTAAGCACTGCTCTTTTTCATCTCCTCCCACCCCTCTTCTGAGCTTCCAGTTGCATAGCGATCAGATGTGGTGGGAATGATTGGCAGAATGGCTGGCTTCCCTAGTACCACTGCTTAACTCTCCTCGCACTTGAGGCAGTTGGATAAATTGCTTCCTCATGAGTAGTCCCATCAAGAAGCCACCTTGTAAACAAACACTCAATACTTCTTCCAAGGCAGATTTTTTTCCCTCCTGGAAGAGTAAATAGAATAACACAAAGTCTCAGAACCAGCAAGTAGGTATGACCAATGTCAGAGAGAAAAAAAAAAAAAAAAAAACAAACCAGTGAAAATAGTTATATGGTTTCTCTTGATGCTTCTTCCCAGCTTGTACCTCCAGCCCTCACAGAGCGCCTGCTGGGATAATGTTTTCCAGTGAAGCAACAGGGATGGCATTTGTGGCTATTTCAGTGATATTCGTGCATGAAGGACAACACTTAAAAGCAGAGGCCCTTTCCTGCAAATTACACCTAGACAGAGGACTTGAAGTTGCCTCTGCCTGATAAGCAACAGAAAAGTAGTCAAGAACCAAAAGAAAAAGTTTCTTCTATAAATTTAACTCTGCTGGAACAAAGCTGTTGCATTCTTACAGAGAATGCACTCCAGTCATAGTCCAGTACTGGAAAAAGTCTCCAACTCAACAGAGGACAGACATGAACATACACCCAGGAGGAACACAGATACAGGCAATAGCTTGAAGAACATCATGATCCAATTGGAGAGCAAGTAAGACTTTCATGTATTTAAGTATTAATTCCATTCACAGATTTGTGAAGACATAAACAGACATTATATTGGGTCTTATGAAAAGAGTTTTAATAGCATCAAGTAAGGATGCAATTTCAAGGCTGTAGCAAGTATTTACAAAATGTTTAAATATCTCCAACAAACTTGAACGGGTTACTCTTACGTGCGATCTCTTCCCGCAGACTAAAAACGACCTCCTTTTCCCCAGACCTCATCTGAAGTAAATAAAGGCAAGATGAAGCATTCTCCAAGACCTTCCTTATACTTCAATGAATCAAGAAGTCCATGAAAATGATGTAATCTGACTTTTACAGCTTTCTTCAGACTTTTTTTTTTTTCCTAATTCCAGACTCAAGCATCCAAAAATACTGACCTGAATTAATTTTTTTGCCTATTTTTTTTAAGCACTTGGGCAACTCTCACTTACATGGTTTTTGAGGGAAGGAAAGAAGGGTAGAATAATTACCCAAAAAAAAACCCCACACAGAAATCTGGTCCTGGATTTACATTAGCAGGAAGAAAGTTGTTAGCTAATTGTATTCTCGGGGTTTATATTTCTCAGACAAAATTCCCTCAGAACAAAATACAGAATTAGGCAGAACTGCTTTGTATTATTCTTTCATTTTAAGGATAATGAGACCTTTCTTTAGTCAGTGTAGACTGCTGCGCTGCCACCCAAATCCACAGGATTATACTCCTAATGGATTTTACAGCTTGCCTCATAGGGGTTTTATTAAAAAAGAAAAAAAAAAAAAAAAGCAGAGCCTTGAAAAACAGAAATCTATTTCTGTGTATTTCCTGCATTATATTCAATAGCTTTGGTAACAAATCATACTATTACCTCCAAAAACAACAGCCCCTTTTGCACTCTGTAATGATGATGGAATATTCCATAACCCACATTTTAATAGAAAAAGCTATTAAAATTCCAGAAAATAAATATAAATCACTTGATAGTACTTTTGTGTAAGCTGCCACTTCCATGGCCATTTCCTTACGTATAAATTACCATATGTGCTTATATAAGAACACAGATGAGAGCAAAACCATAGGGATAAAGCCTCTTACGTATAATCCAGGACAGCAAATCCTCTTTGATCCAGTACCTGGGATTTTTTCTTAACGTTGCAGTGTACAAACAAGAATAATTTCCATCGTGACATTCAACATTCAAACACATAGAGACCATCTGCCATAAAATGTCTCTCTTGTAACAGTAGATTACTTGTTTTATTATGAATGCAGTAAGTACACTTTAATTAAAGTGACAGAACTGAAATCGAGCAAAAGTCAGCCTATTTATACTTCTATACATAAGAAAACACATATTTAAACACATTTATTTATATTGTGATAAAACAATTTAAAGTCCTGACTATTAAGATGCGCTTACCTTCCTATCTTTATTTCTCACCACAGTAAAGGATTAAGTGACACAACATGCCAGCCTTTTTATTAAGTCTTTAGAGATCTTTAATAGCTTTGCAAGAAAATGCTCGTTGTGCCCACAAAAACGTTGACACTTACAGTACTACCACTTACAAGGAAGACAAAAGCAAATTTCACAGCAGACATGGACCCCTCCATGCTCTCAATTTTATTAGAGAAAATGGTATCTACTTTTACTGCGTACTTTTGGAAAGAAGCTCAAACTGAGTTTCCCTAGGCAAGGTAGAGCATACATAGAGAGGAGCTGAGAAAAGACTACTTACACTGGGAGTTGTGCTGCTGTAATTCCAAATCTTGATCTTGGATATACCAAAGTCACATGACTGGGTGGGATTGCGGATAACAAAATAAAGTTGGACAGGTGGATGGAAAGGGCACATCCAAAGGAAGCTTTCCTTCGTGATCTAAAAAACACGCACAAGCAGACTGTCACTAATACTCTTTCTCCTAAAGCAGGATATTTTAATTAACTCACTATTCCACCAAAAAACATACATTGATTAAAAAAAGTAATCATTTCCTAAAATCTACTACATTAAGAGCAAAACCTTAACCTCATTTCAAAACGGTAAATCCGACTCTCCTGCCTGTAAGACAGCTCACAACTACCTCACAATTAGATAAAGGTCAGCTGCTTGCTGTCCCAGTAAGACATAAGCATGCTCACAAATGACAGGCAGTCTACCATGCTTTGGAACTCTGGGGTCAGAGTAAGCCCAGTTTATTTTAATCAAATTAATCAGCTTTGCAGGCATAGAGGAGATCACTGAGCACAATGGACACTGTATAATCACTGGACAATTTCTTAAAGTGCGTACACTTCTGGTTTGCCCTCCAAAAAGGAAAATCTTATATAATTTTATTTCACTACCTCCACTTTGATCAGGCTTTGCAGATCTATTCCTTTGAGCTATATATGACTCTAAATGGTCTTGATTGTCAAATTTCAAGTGTAGAGTACGAAAGAATGCCTAATTCTGGGCATAGTTCAGCACTGCTACCTCTACATGTGCAGAAAAGGAGAAAAAGGATCCATGGCAGCTCAGGAAGAAGCACAGAATAAAGAAGTTTCATAATCCAAATGTTGAATTTTAATATATTCGATGTCAATTGTTACTCCAAACCAGAGCTGAACTAAAGCACAAAGTAAATAGACATGCAGACAACATTTCAGCAATCTGAGATTAGCAGATAAATTATCTCCCTTTCTATTTTCAAGGGTACCCAGTCCATACAGCCACACAGTACATACACAAAGTCAGTATTTTTTGATACCCTTTCACTTTGAAGTGAGTCTCTCAGTTTTTCCTGAAGGCCATAACTTATAAACACACAATATCTTACTGTGTACTTTAGATGTGCACCTAATAATGGTAAGGACAGAGCTCTGCCAGTCTGTTAAAAGACACCATTAACAGATCCACCTCTCCGAGTGGTCATCTTATTCAAAGCTCTGATGGTTCACAATGTCCCTGCCCCAGAGGCCTCTCAAAAAGCTTTGAAAGACTGCTGCTGTTGTGAATGTCAGATTTTAGCATAAACAGCTGTAAGAGTGCCAGACAGGTTTGATCCTTTCTATACAAAAAAAAAAAAGAAAGAAAAAAGGAAAGAAGTCTCTGAGCATCGAAGAAATGATGGCTAGCTCTCAAACCACAGCGAAGACAATTCCAGAATCAGCTTCAGAGGTAGCTTGTGTTACTGAAGTTATACTGTGAACAAGAATATTTAAAAAAAAAATAATCATTTCCTAACAGCAGACAACATCTGATGAGCAATCCACCTCAAGACACCTCAAGTCAGGACCTGATGCCCTAGAAATCAATAGGATCTGGTATGTACTGAAATAGTGCCAGAGGTGCCTTCACAGAAGAGCACCAGATTCAGCACCAAAATGGATTCTGAAGAAACCTGCTCATACTTCTCATTAGTTTCTCTGGAAATTTGCATGTGATCTTCTGAACAATACAAGGCATAACAGATTCAGGCCAAGTAATGCATTTTGAGTGAGAAGCAGCTGTAGAGGTGATTTTGTTTTATCAGTGGATTGTACACAAACTGGCAATGCTGCTTTGAATTCTGAAGGAGACTGAAGTTCAGTTATCACATATCCACATTCTAAGACCATCTTCCTTGTCCAGATTGAATCTTCTCTGATACAATACCTTTCCAGCTTCAAGAGAGGAGATTACAGTGTCACAAATCAAAGGAATATATCGATCAATGAAATATAAAGCCTCATTATTTAAGAATAATGGGATATATAAATACATGAAAAATGCTGAGAGTTCCAGGTTTATATGGCTTAATGAATATATTACTACATCATTTATAATTATCCAGAAAGTTTGAGAGTCACTTCTACTGTCATCTGCCAGAGCGCATGGCCTATAAAGGAAAATGGGTACTTATGACACTCAAACTACAATTTTCAGGAGCCAGTAAGAAGGATGTTCCAAAATATTTGTCTGGAAATAATACTCCATTGTGAGTTTCAATTTCAAAATACTGTATATTTGCCCTCTTTCTAGCTTCTTTCTTGTGAGAGTGACAGAGCCTGGAACAGGCTGCCCAGAGAGGTTGTGGAGTCTCCTTCGCTGGAGACTTTCCAGCCCTGCCTGGATCTGTTCCTGTGTGGCCTGCCCTGGGTGTTCCTGCTCTGGCAGGGGGGTTGGACTCTATCTCCAGAGGTCCCTTCCAACCTCTACCATTCTAGGATTCTATGATTCTATTCACCCTGCAAGCAGAAAAGTATCACTAGCATGAAATGCATTAGAATTTATATTTTTAAATAGACTAAGTCATTTAGCATCCTCATCCACTAAAATCTCACTATTTTTTACTGGAATCCTAGCTCTGAAGGCCCAAGGAGACAACGAATGTGCAGCACAAATGCAGTTATGGCTGTATGAAGGGCTATGGACATTTGTTAATCTCTTCAGTAGCATCAGAATTTCATAGTTATTGTCTTTTATTCATAGCATGTAAACACCTCATAGCACTTCATCTACTGTCTCACAGATGAGCCATAGAATACATAGAATACACCATACATTGTTCTTCATCTCCTGTCAAAAATTACCTACCCATGCACTTACTCTTCCATGATTCTTCCCTAGGTAAAAGGATAACAAAGGGACAGGAAGAAATAAGCATGTTTACTTCTCAAGTTTACTTATTTCATATTAAATATCTAGAAGAAGTTAGCAGTGAAAGTCCTGTACCTTCAGATCACAAGAATTACTTGAGTTTAGCAGCAGATATACTGTAAAAAATGTGAAATTCCTTGTCTTTAAAGTTTTATGATCTCATTCTACAGATACTATGATTACCTTACAGTACTTTAAAAGCTGCATGTGCTCTTTCATCCAAGACAATACCACAGAGTTAATATATAAGGTGGCATTATAAGCTGCCTCCTTGCAGTTGCTCAGTTAAGTCAGTCAGGCAAATTAATCAAAATCTCTTCTACAACAAAATTGTAACTGAATACCAACGTCTTGGACAGGAAAGTTGGATGTGTTAATAAGCAATCTTTGTTTGTTTGTTTATTTATCAGATACTTGTTATGCAATTCAGGTTCAAAATGCAATCATGTTTCTCAACAGAAAAAAAGGCGAAAGAAATATTATAATGAGAAATTTTCACATCCAGAACTAAGCTGTCTTACATTTAAGTTCTTATTGACCAAGCAGCACAAATCCCCTGGGTTGTCAGCATTTCGAATGTCCACATCATGAGGAGACACAAATATCTTTTCGTTGCATAAATCAAAGAATTCCACCTCACTCAGGCCCACGTTTACTGGATTTCCCCAGTTAGAAAGAATTTCCATAGTCACATAAATGGCATCACGTACTTCCATACTGGTCGTCATCTAGATCAAAATGAAATATGGTATAAACATAAGTGACAATAACACAATAAAACGTGGAACAAAATAAAGACTATAAGACTAAAATACTGATAAGCCAGAAGCAAAAAAAAATTCAAATTTAAGGCTATCTGGATGACATTCAATCATTCTGGGTTCCACCAATTCTGCCCCACATCAACAAATAAATCTACAGGAGTGTAAGAGAAGAGAATTTAGGCCCCTTCTCGAAAAGCCAAAGGAGAAAACAGCTCTCTGTTCTTCACCTGATTCCTTTGTTGTTCTGATGAACAAACTAAAAGTAAGAAATTCTATTCTCTTACCCCTGCCACAGGTTTATTAGTGGACATTGGGCAGAAACAGTAGAATAAAGAACATTCAATATACACTTATATTACTAATAGGGGAAGCATCAGCTGTGGTACATATACACACAAACCTTCTCTCTGAAGATGGAATCTACTTCAGATTTGTCATCAGACAAGAAAATGTCATTATCACAGGCAGAATGGCTCTCGGGCTCCAGAAGGACTTTCAGAAATTTCTTCTGTTGTCTGAAACAGACATGTTATTTTATGTGATAATTCCTCGTAATTCTTGCATTTTTAAGAAATAATTTAGTTGGTGAAAAGGTGAAGAGATGATAGGATGAACCCGCACACCCCACAGAAGAATCTCATGTGCACCCCATGCTGAATGACAACAGTTGCAGCATCCCACCTTAGATACACAGTTTGGTTAAAAGACTGGGCTCCAGTTCTCAGCTGGTTCTGAGGTGGGCTGAGAAGCTACCCTTAAAGGAAATAGATATACCTGCTTCCAAAAGGGCAAATACTCTCAGCAGCTTCTGTGACTGCAGTCCTTGCCTGGCATTTTTCTGGAGGTTCAGCCATTGCAGAAATGACAGATGAAACAGAAAATGTCTTCTAAGTAAGGAAAAAAATGAACGTGTTTCATTCACAATGTTTTCCATATACCAACGAGTAACAATCTGCATCTCTGGAATAAATAAGAGTTTGGGCCCAGCTCTGGTCTCAGCTAACCTGCAACTCTACACTGTTAAAGCATGCTTAACAGAATTGCTCTTCATTTGCAATGAAAGAGCTGGGCTTGGAGCTTGATATTCTAAGTGGAAGAAAAATAATGTAGAAGCATTCTCTGGTATCTATTAACACATAAATATCTGTCTGAAATCTCATTATATACATTTGGCAGGACTCAGACTTGGCTAAATCTTTGGTACAGGTCTACCTAGACTATCTCCTTCTCCAAAAAAGATCATGAAGACTTTTAAACACCAAAAAAAAAGCTCAGTTTTATTAGAAAATATTTCTTTATTATTTTTAAATATAGAGCCATCAGTAGTAACTAAGAGAAAAAGGAAGAAAAAACCTGTGGTTCATTCTTTGGGTTCTTTTTCTGCCTGTAGCCCACTTTGTAAGTATAGCCTGCTCCCTTTGTTATTCTTCCTAAGAAACTGTGGTAGTTTCTGTCAGAGACACAACACTCCACACAATTAACAACTGGACAGATAAGGAGCCGAGTCCTTCTCTTCTTAGCTCTTCTATTTCTATAATTTTTGAAGAGTAAGATAACTTTCAAATGCTTATAAGTATTAAAATGGGTTTTTTAGTATTAAGAATACTGCATTGTTCTACATTAAAAATATCAAAGGCCAGGTTCCACAATCCCTTAACTGTGTAAGCAAAATTAAATTACTTCTGGGAGATTATTTAGGTCAGCTTTAAGACTGAGAACTCACAGTAGGTTTTTGAAACTCCAATCCACATGTGAGGGTAAAATTACATCTATTTTAAGCATGATTTCATTATTTTTCATTTAAGCACAACAATATTACAATTAGTCCTAATTTTAGCAGGAAGATCCATTATGTGAGAATATTCAAAGGGATTTGTTCTCTCAATCACAAAGCTATAAATATCTAAAGCCAGGAGGAATAAGATTGAAAAGTTGACCTAGATGATGAAATCATATGTAAAGTATTTACCTATAGGAGAAGAACTTCTTCACCTTTCCTCCTAACCAAAACTCCCCAGAAAGCTAATGGCTCAGCGATGACAGTGGATACATATTCATCACTGCACCAGCTCAACTTCAGGGAGCACCAGCTTAGGTTACAGCAGTCAGTTGTCTTGGAAACTCAGAATTCAAATGAGTAACTCCAAGAATGTTAAGGCATATCTCTTCTCCTTCCTATAAAAACCAGTCTCCTCAGCTTGAGGCAGAATCCATTAACACCATCCCTAACTGGTAGTTTTGTAAGTGTCATTTATGCTCAGATTTATTTATGTACTTTTTTTGTTAGGAAAACTGAATTATTGGTTATGCCCAAAGTTTAGCTAGGATTGTCAACACAAACCTCCTTATTCTTTAAATGAGGAATAATGGTCCGATCCCAATCAGAAGGGAATGGATTTTTGTTAATTCCCTTGTTTATAAGATGAGGTTTTAATTCTTTTTAAACATGGTTGTTGGAGATAAGAGATGTACAGGCGCTGGTGCAGAAAACCCACATGAGCTGCGCCTCACTAAGAGGCGCACTGTACATGACAGCTTTGCTCAAAAAGCAGAGCATCCATTAACAGGGAACAGTGCCCATATTAATGAGTCCAGCAGGGAGGTAGGATTTATTGGTATGAAAATCACACATTATCTGAAGAAGCTTCCAGAATGAAAATGGCTCAACTGGGCCTGCAGCTGTGCATTTGACTGTATAGACACATCGTGTGACTGGCCTATCAGTAGCTCAGTGATCCCTGAAATCAAGAGGGAGCTGTGGGATGCTAGAAAACCACTCTATGGAAGAACAATACAAATTCAATTACACTTAAGAGACATCACCATTCATTCATACACAAACTTAATGTTTAAAAGACCATAATACATGGGGGGTTTGCCCTCTTCCATATGTTGCCATACCTTTTCAGGGCTTAGGGAAACTGTCTGTCTTTGCAGATCTCTCTGCAAGACTTCATTTTCTATTTGCATTGCTTTAACCACAGCTGAAACGGAGGGATCAGGATCCTTCTCGCACAGAGTCTTTCGAGTTGCTGAAAGTGGTCTTTCTGGTCGACTTGATGGTCCTGCCACCAAGAGAAGGAAAGAATGTTCATTTGTCCAGACATACACATATGGAACATTACAGCAGCATGCATCTGAAAGGTCTGATACAGTTACTGCCGCGAGGCCCTGCTAGCAGTCTGCAACTATTCAGGCAAGACTGAATTGTCCCCATTTGTTTTTATATTAAGATTCCAGGTCATGTCTACTTTGGACAACAACTGAGACAGTAACACAAGAAGAGGGAGACTCCACAAATATAATTTCTATGCTTTAAGGTTCTTTTTGTATTTGCGTTGTTCCAATGTTTAATGGAACTGCCTTGTAACAGTTCATTGAAAAAGAGGCATATATAGTTTCAGCACACCAGAATTTTTTAGTGTCTCTGGGGTGTTCAGCTATTTTGGAGGAATCCCCAGTCTTCTAGTAAAACAAGGGGAGTCAGGAGTTGCAATTTGCAAGGCAAAATAAATGACCTTATTACTTAAGTAGTCATCAAAATGGCCATATGCATCCCAGTCTTCCCAAACATCACGGAGAAATAGAAACGCCACAGCCTATAAACAGGTTTAAAAGAAAGGAAATAAAATTTAACAAGAGGATCCAAGATGGGACTGAAAGAGAAGCACAGTGGTTACATTCAAGGACTTCAAAAGTCAAGGGAAGCAGAGAAGACAGAAGTTGTACAGGCATTTAGATCAAGTGAAAACACTGACGAGCAGGCTAACACAGAAGCATGCTCACAATGCTGCCATGAGGTTTACTAAGCAGGACGGTAAAATGGCAGTGGATGTTTGTAACACCAAGTCTACGTTGCAAAGACAGGAATGAACTGAGATTCACATGCATTCACACTCCTTAAGCCCTACGCCCTATACACTCAGAAAAACTCTCAGTAAGCATTAGCCATCTACACAAATACAGGGACAGAATAGAGCCCTGTTTATGTTTCTGTGCTATATCTGTATTCTGTACAGAAATTAAATTAATTTAAGGATTTAAAGCGATAGTTGGACAGAAACTGTTCCACCAAGCCCTATTATAACCAGAGAAAATGCTACATGCATCTTTGGAAAGTGGTCAAAACAAGCATCTGCTCTGACAGATGGTGAGTGAGGGTCTCAAAAGCTACGGAGGATTTATTCTGAAGCTAAGAAGACTTAGCCACATTTTCTCAGTTTGGTTTATTGCCAATTAAGAAACCGATATTTTGACTTTTCAGAATCCTCAGCTTTATTGCTTTCTTGGGACACATCTGGATCTTGCGTTTTTGTAGTGTCTTAACCAGAGTACGGTAAACTTCATCTCAGACCTATCAAAGCTCATGTTCATCAGACTTTTTCAGGTAAGAGCTGTGTTGATAACAACTGCAGCCATGAATTCAACTCCTAGAGTCAGGGGTGGTTTCTTTTTTTCCCCGCCAAGGTAAAGACCACATCTTAGATTTCTAGAATAAGCAGCAGTGTCTTCCAAATGGTTTTCTCTGGTCCAGGAAAAGTATTTTTCTAGTATGGTACTAGACACCAGCATATCTACCCAGCACTGGAGACTAATCTGCAGCATTCAAGGTGTAATTCAAGTACAGTCCCAAGCAGCAACAGAGCTGGTTTTGCTGTGCTGTGGAAAACTATTCCTTTAGTGATATAAATGCACCGTGTTAAAACCTTCCACCAAAGGGCAAACTGTTGATTTTGAGAAGACACATTTCTGTTAATACCACAGGGAAGAGATCTCCATGAGGAATGTGAGAAACACTGAGCAAGCACAAGGAGTGAAAGGGAGAGGAAAAAGTCTTATGCTGTAAAAGCAAAAAGAGAAGAAAGGTAGTAAAAACCCAGCAGAAGACTAAAGTACACAGGCTCTTGACCGTCTCGCAGTTTTATCCAAGTCAAAACACTCTAGGTGGTAAAAACAACAACTAAAAACCTCAAAAAACCAAACACACACAAAACCAAAAAACACCAAAGCAAAAATAGAGACAACAGGCAGAAAAAAAAAAAATAAAAATCACATCATATGTGTGCTGACATTACAACTGAGCTGTAGCGGGAGAAAGAAAAAAGTATAAAACCCTCTCCTTATTGGCATTAGATATTCTTATTTCTTACTAGAACAAATTCTTTCATATCTTTCCTGGTGCAAGATTTCAGCAGAGAGTGGCCGAGTGATTTTATTTTTTACCACAGTGGGTCTGACAGGAATGTAGATTTCAGCATTATCTTTTCTTTTTGCTGAGAGAACGCGTAGTGACTTCACTTCTGCAAGATAATAAGGGAACAGGAAGAAAAAAAAAAAGAATTAAAAAAGTCAACTTCAGAGAGATCTAGGAGCAGCCAGCCAGGGAAAACTTACTGGGTCTTAACTGTTAAAATATTCCCACTTTAATTTTACTGGCATAGTTAAAGTGCTAACCTCCAGCCTCCCTACCTTTCATTGACACTGTTCTACTGATGCAGAAGTACATATGCACAGCTTGCACTGACTTACAGAAACAAAATGAAATACACCTTTATGAGGTACCAATAAATCTTATCTGTACCAGGTATTTACCTGCATTACTGTCAAGAAAAGCAAAAATAAAAAAGTCCTCAGTCACTTCTCAACAGTTGTATCAAAATAAATCCTTAAAACACAGACTAAAATGTCGGATTTTAAAGGGGGACAGGGTTGCCTAGTGTAGTTCAGAAGAATACTTGACGTTTTCATTGAGGAATTATTAATGCCTCCGTTGTTTGCATCACAGCTTTGAAAGTTCTCTTGGGGGGGGGGCAGACCAAAACCAAACCTAACAAAACTGTACGATCCTGAAGATCTTGTTCTCCCTGTTTCTCCATCTCTTTTTCCTACCTCTTCTTCTGCCACCTCTCCCCATTCACACTACAGTCACCTCTATAATGAGGGGAACACCCCTTGAGTCAGTTTGTTCAAAAATTTTTCCTCTTAAGTTAAGCAATAAAGGAAGAGGAGAGAGAAAGATAAAAAAAAAAAAGGAGAAAAAAACGAAACCCAATGCAAACCAAATGAATGGACTTGGCATGAGCAGGGAGGGAATTCCGAGAAATACTGGTGGTAGGTCAAGGTCTGGTTTCTGCCTGCACTCTCTGCCTTTAACAGGCTAAGCAGCTTTGAGACCTAGCGACTGGTTTGGGGCTTGGACATTAAGATCTCCAGAACACAGGATCTGACAAAAAGAAGTGGTTCATAGCCAGAGAGATTTGTTTCTCAAATTAATACGTATTTTACCAGGGCTCAAAAGCACATGCTATGACAAGAAGTATTCAGCACCAGGTGGGAAATGGGGGAAGTTGAGACTGGGCAGTTTTGGCTGCCTGCATTACTGCAAAAAAAGTTAAAAATATTAAAAAAAAAATCTCACAGTCTGAGACAATCTTAGGTCAAGTGCCTAGTCCTGGTGGTGCAAGCACATTAACCAGGGCCATATCTTTGTCCTGGCAAAAAAATTCTTCCTGTAAGAGGATGAAAGTGTCCCAAACCAGGAGATTAAAATAACAGGTTTGCTGAAGAGTATGAAAACTCATGAGACTATGGACTAACCATCAATGATTAACCAACACCGATTCCCTCCGAAGTCATATACTCAAAGAACTATTGCTGTTATAATACTGTAGTAGTGAATAAGAGAGTCTTACTGCTTTGATCCTGGTTGAACTCCAACATACTAAGTGCACCAGAATCAAGGCTAGAGCATCTTCCAGCATCCTGATGTTCATAAGCTTCTTTCTGCAATGATCTACTGCTATGCAACTGAAGGTCTCCAAGGCTTGTAATTGTTTCCTCAGTGGAAGATGGTTCTGGAAACACATCCTCTTCAACAGAGATATCATCATCATCACCACTAAGTGAGTCTTCTTCCATCTTTTTCTCTTCTATACTGAGTTGCAAGCTGCTTCTCAATTCCTGGTACAATTCAAACAGATTTGTCAGAAAAGCTCAAATATGTATTTTAAAATAAGCCGATGTGGCTGCTTCTTCCATAAGAGAAAGAAAAATCTTCTTCTGAACTCAGAGCCATGATGCAGCTAAAAATATTAACATTCCTATGTCATGTTTACAAGTCCTCATCAGAAAAGTGAAAAGAAAAATCATCCTACAACTCTTTTGTTCCATCTCATCAGAATACTTGAAGGAAAATTCTGTAGGCCATGAAATCTTTATGTGCAGTACTAATTTTTAGTAATAGGTAACAAACAGGAGGTAAGTAATGGAGAGAGCAAGGACACATTCTTTCCAGCCTCACACAGATTATCTTTTTGCTTGCTGTTCGAAGACTAGCTGCAATCCAGATTTTCCAAATACCTTCACAAAACTGCAAAGCTAAATAGCAGCAACTTCTTTATAAGCAACTGGATAGGTAATAATAATCCTGCCCCATACACATATGTACTTCAAAAAACAGTAGAAAAAAAATGTGGTCTAATGGACTACGCTTCCAGTTTACACGGATTTCTTAAGTGTAACAGATTTTATGTAATAATTAATCTGTTTTGAAATTTACTGTGGAAAAACCTGCCCTGCCTCTCTCACCATATGCCTCAAACAGCAGAAGCAATTCTGGAGAGCCTTGTGTTTTTATGAAAGCAGAAAAAAAAAAAAATCTTGCATATCTTAAATGCTCCTTTTCCTCACTTTGTTGCTATTAGAGCTTTGAAGTATAGGTCAGCAAACCATACAAGTACAATGAAAACCTGAGGCTATCTTAGGTACAAATGAACAGTGACAGTGCATGTTCAGTTGGCAATGAAAGCTTCAAGCTGCTCTTCTGCTACAGATTACACACTGGGAAATCCATGTTGACAGAAACATACTACAAAGAGCGAGCAAACTTAGGTTCAAAAAAGGGTCTATAAGCAACCTGAGGCTTAATATTGAGCAGGTCTTTAGGACAGTCAAGACTAAAATTTCAGATTATTTGACAGGGAATTATAGGGCTTTCCTTTTGATTTGAAGCCTGGTGACATCTGCATTGTAACAAGACATTCAAGAAAACACATTGTAGCTTCAGGTAAACCAGACGTATTTCCACCTGGGATACAAAGAAAAGTGAGGGGTTGGTTTAAAATTATTAGCTTACTACTTACCCATAAATGATTATAACTATCCATCACTGTAAACATGTCACTGGGTTTATAGAGAAGAAGAATCAGAAGCTCAAAAGCAGTATAGGAAAGGTAGAATGATGCAAGCCAGGGAAACATGCTTGGGAAGTTTGATGTAGACAGTTTCACACAGAGATGCTGTTCCACTACCCAGAAAAACTTTATTGATGTCATGAATTGGTTAGGCAGAAAAACATTCATAAATTTATGTTCTTTTATTAATGTTTTTAAGGACAGGACATTTGTGAACTGTGCTGGAAAAAACCTGCAATTAGGAACCAAATGGAAAGCTGAACTGTCAAACAACTGAGTCAATGAAATAAGAACCCTTGATGGAAAGCAACTCTATTGATTATAATAGTTTTAAAACTTTACCTTCGGTTAGGTAAAACAATGGCATGGAATAATTTTAGCATGATTACTCTAAAACTAACCTAAATTCAGAAAAAAAATGCTATTTAAGCTTTCTAGAACCTCAAGACAGTCAAGAGCAACATTCGTGTGGACAACCATTAGGGGAATAGGGTCTCATTGGTTCTATCAAACAGAGACCATATTCAGCTTTTTAAAATTAGCACTTAACAGGTTATATAGCACTGTTAACTGAGATCAGTTTTTTCAAAGTAGATTTTATCTTTTTCTTTCTTTATGTCGTACCTTCTCAATGCAAAAGGAACGCTGCGTACTGGGTTTGCACGCTCTAGTCAGAACTGATACCTGGGCCTGTTCACATTGCAATTGCCACTACCATGAACAATAGAAGGCAACTGCTGATTGTACCTGGGAGTGACGGAGAGAATCATCACCATTTGTCTCCACACTCAAGCTTTCATAAGGTTCAAAATCCTCAGAGTACTCAAGGGGAGGTTTAAGGCAGAGTTTAGCCCCTTTTTCTGTTTTAATCTTCACAGTTTTCTGTTAAAAGAAGCATTCAAAGAAATTAGACATCTTTTGTGCTGTCAGCAGTACAAAAAGGATAATCATCACATTTTACATAAGAATATCTTGATCAAGCAATGATTTGCCTCTCTGTTCCATAGAAGGTGCCTGTCCTCTGTGAGCTCACCTTAGGGTCCCAGCATTATGGTTTAGCTGCCCTAGTCAAACTCCCCACGTGCTGCTGCTCTCCACAGAACAGGCCTGATCCCCAGTCAGGGATGTCCGGGGACATCCAGCCAGGGCAGCTGCTAATCAAGTAGGATGGTTATTTGGGTAACATCTCATTTGTTCAGAATTTGCATTTCTTTTGTTATTTGAGTCATATTCCTTGACAGGTTAAGTCAGATCCTTCTTTAGGCCAAAAGAAAGAGAGACCAAAACTATGTAGTTAAAGTTTCTTGTAAGTTTCTTTTCCAAGCTTCTTATAAGCAGGTATTTTAATTATCTATGTGTTCTCCTCTCTTCTGATCTACAGGAATCTTTCACAAATTACAACTTAAGCTATGCAAATTACACCTCTGTGTCCCTTAATACTATTGCAGGGTAGAGAACACCACTGACAGGCATGGATGGATTTCCAAAATTAGATTCTCCATCCTTTGTACGAGATAATCTCTTGAGACTTTCCATCAGCAATGTCAAGCAACAACTATTCTGCTGGAAGACAGATTGAGCCAATCATGTAAAGGCTACAAAAGTTTCTGTGATGGATGTCACTGAAATCAAATCCTTTCAACGAGATGTGCCTCTTTGGGCTTCAAAGCACATACACAACTGGTCAGGGTTTCGTTTCACATTCTCACTCACTATCCAGACCAAACCAAAAGTCAGATTCTACAAGAGTGCCTGCTGCCCAGTATCTACTAGTTGCAACCATTTTCCCCTCAAATTATTTACAATCAAAGAATTAGTTCAAAGACACATTCTTTCAGACTGTTCCTTACCTGAAGCCAACTTCTGCGTTGTATTTTGCCTGGTACAGCCTGCATGCCGTGTTCTCGCAAATCACTCTTGTCTAGCTCAACTGCTTTATCAGAACACAGAGATAAGAATGAGAAGACAGAAAATAGAAATACGGTATTTGACAATCTGCACCTTAGTCTGCAGGTTGTTCTGGGGTTTTTTGTTTGTTTGCTTTTTTCCCCCTCCCGATAAGGAGTTTGACAGTTGAATGGTATCAACAACTGCTGCACTTCAAACACTGCCTACTTGTATATTAGTGGCAGGAGTTTTGAACCTCTTTAGTGGCAGTCATCATCATGTGCATTCAAGATAATAAATTAAGGAAACATTAGCTAACAACAACTGAATCTCCACATTCATTGCCATGAAAGTATAGAAATACACTCTAGAAAAGGATTGCACATCATTCTAACTCCTAGCTGGGTAGATGGCAAGATCTGCCTTCGGAGGTCACCTGAGCCCAGTACCCATACTACTAAAGGCAGCCAATGATGAACAGGACTCTAATGAACAACAAGTGAGGCATTGTGTCTGCAAAGGAATTTTATTTCTTCTCAAACTAAGGAAACATGAGGTTCTGGCAAATTAAACAGAATACATTAGGTATTTAACTTACTGTGCAGAGAAGGAATCAAGTAGAAGTCGTAAGTGAAGGACAAACTATAATTTTCCTTCACTTCTAAGGCAAGGAAGACTTTGTTCCAGAACTTATGCAAAAATTCTGTGTACAGTCAAGCAGAACTAAGGGTTCCTGGGCTGGAAATAGTCCTAACTTACAGTGGAACAACAGATTGTTTTCAACAACAGATGCTTTGATTAAGACAAAGAGACAAACATCTTGCAGGCCCATCAGCATTCTCTATGGAGCAAGGACCTCGCCAACACTCTCGGTAGAGTCCTAAATAAAGGCATCTCATTTCCTATGGCCGAGACAGATTTACAGCTTCTATTTCTTCCCAGTGAAGAAAAATAGCTGATTCAAAACCTTTTTTCTTTAAGCCATAATTTAAGGGTCACCCTAAGCCAACAGAAACTGGCACTACAATAAAAGCAGTTGTCCTACAATGATCACACAATCACAGAAGGACTGAGTTTGGAAGGAACCTGGGGAGGTCACCTTGTCCAATGTCCCATTCAAAGCAGGGCTTTCTTCAACATTAGATCAGGTTGCTCATCACAATTGTCAAAAACACATTTTCTTCTTTGAGTTGGACAACTCTACAAGCACCTGTGTAGTGAACTGTTCAGAGAAAGGCTATGGGCAGGTTTCAACTGAGAAAAAAATAAAAGAAATATTATTTCTAATTATAGTAATTTATGCAATCCAGTTCACCAGGAGATTGCACAAGTACTGGTAACAAGCAGATAGAACAGGCACAGGGGAGGACCACTCTTAGAGGAACAGTGTGTGCTTACATCAGTGAAGAGTGATCATAAAAATCACAGAGCACGAAGAACAAGATGATGTTCTTTTGCTTCGGCACAAAGTATCTGTCTGTTAGGCCTGAAACAGGACTAAGAACAGAGGAGAAAAGGAATGAACTGCTCCAAGGAAGAAATAGAGCCCTGCCAACTACAGTTCCTCCATTAGGCTGTTCCTAAGTAACCTCAGAAATACTTGGCAGTCAGTAGCATTGGTGCTGATTGCTCTGGGGCTCTTCTGATACTGAGGGTAAACTGTCCTGGAAGCACGGTCTGATTCAGCCGTGGCTTTGGGACAGAACTGGAAACATCTTTCATCTTCTAAGCAATCCATCTCTTCTAAGCAACTGCCCAGAAGGCCACTCAAGTATGCTACAAGCGTAAGCAGAAAAAGGGGACAGGGTAGGACTCGTGCTACCAGTGCTGAGTATTCGGTTCTCAGAACTGTTTGAGTATTTTGTGATGGATTCATGGGACCACATCTCTCTAAACCAGGGAAAAACAGTAGCTCATTTCCCAGGCAGAACTTGATGCAGCTGAGCTAGCTGTCTGTACTACAAATATTACTTTAGAACAAAAACATCCTTCTCATTGGCACACAAAATAGGTCCACTGGTGTCTTACCCTTGGAGACTTGAGCTGACTGCGCCTATTGTAGTAGCCAAGAACAGAGTAGTGTATCATCAAAATACTAGTTATGATCAAAGGAGGCCTCATGCTGCCCTTAAGCCATGTCCTTGTGACCATGCTGACATTCACTGGAAGTACAGGCATGGTTGTGAAACTATGTCTGGTTGATACACCCACAGAAATGACAGTGTACCTAGAGACTGGCTTCACTACCTTATAAACCCATCATTTTATTTTAACTCATTTACCAAGCCTAAGCGTGAAAAGTTTATCAATCACTATTATCATGAATGACTCCTAGGGAACACAGACAAAGAAAATAGTCCAGACAAATAGATTTATGATGACACCTTCATGAACCACAAAGAGGGGTTTGTGCCTGTTCTGTATTATTAAGTATCACACATTCCTAATATTTCAGTGAAGACTAATCCTACAGATGGATGCTTTAGAAGTAATGATGCAATAACTCTCATGGGAGATGGATAGAGAAGGAAATTCAGTGCTGTACCTCAGCTAGAAATCATTTCTGTAAGTAAAGTCATATTCAGTCATTGAGAAGAAATGCCTAGAAATGAAACAGACCACAAAATTGCTAAGGTACTACCCCCAGGCAAGAAACTTACACAGATCACCAGTGATTCCCACCCTGGACTCTAGTGGCAAAATCAAAGAGAAGAAGAGAAATGACAGGATGATGATTCAGTTGGTAACTTTCGCTGCAGCTACACGTGTTTAAAATAACAACATTGAACAGAAGAACACTCAGTTCTCTTCTGCAGTGATAACACTACTGTCTCAAGCTGATGGAGCTGAGGAAAAGAACAGAGATTGCCACTGAAGTCTTTAAAGGTCCCCAAGACAAGCTGAAGTATTCTACCTTCACTGAATCAAACACCAGTAAGCGACCATAAAAGTAAAAGCTTTTGGCTAAGCTAAAAGAGAATGTGTACAACAGAACTTTAAAAGGAAATGTCTCTTGACAGAGTTTTATTACAGCTGGCTGCCACAATATCCCTGCAAAAAATTTGGACCAAAACATCAAAGATCTTGTTTTAAAACCTCTTTAGCTACCTAGAGGTCTATCATCCCAGTGTGACAGAGAACACACTTCCCCTCATTTTCCAGTACCCAACAGTGTGAACTTCTTTGCATCATTACACGTTTTTCCCTTCATATATAAGAGTGAAACTAGGTGACTAGTTGACTCCCTGTCACCATTCCCTACAACCTGCAAGAGATTATATATCAGACACCTAAGCCTGAACACACTTCAACTTGAAAACAAATAGCATGTACCCAGGAAATTAAAGAAAAAACAGAGATCGGGGTTAAAGTCACGGTTAGAATAGTTACCGAAAATTTATTGTTGAGGTTAGTAATCTTTCAATCACAATAAATGATCATGTAAGTAACTTTTAAAACTCTTTTCCTTTTCAGGTGAAAATAAAGCTCGAGCAGACACTATCTACCCAGCAACAGATTAAAAAAAAAACCACTCTAAGACAGACAGGTTGTATCAAGCGTGAGGATAACAGGCTAAGGTTGGTAAACTGCTTTACGCAGGGATTTACTGAAATCAACTTCATTTTCATTATGCTAAATAGATTAGAAGGCCAGTAAGCTCACACTTTAAACATTCATACATGCAAAATTATTCCTGACACTACATTGCTCTCTCTGACAGACAGACTTAAATTAGAAACAAAATACACATTTTTAAATAAAGCCAGTTAATCACCAGCAGAAAATGGTAGATTTTCTTTACTTCAAATATTTAAGTAAAGATTAGCTGTCTTTTTAAGGCAACTATTATAGCTTAAACATAATTTATGAGCTTAATGCAGCTATTACTGGATATAATTTGATTATAGTCTATGTCACCAAGTGTCATTTGTCTAAAGGACACCAGATTTAGGTAACATTGAAGTCCATCAGATTTTAAAGCCTATTAAGGGTGTTATGGATCAGACAAAGGTTTAGCATTATTTTACAGTGACAATGTATATATACATTTCTAATCTTCTAGTTTGAGCTCTAAACATTTAACAAATGGAGAGATGGGGAAGTTAAACTTTGGAATTAGTCAGGGAACATCTGAGAAGTGGATAGGGTGTTGCAGAGACCACTCCTTCCCTACAACCAGCTTAAGTACTCCAATGAAAGAGCGCCATGGAATTTCATAATGCAAAGTCCAAATGCTGTTCTCTTTATCACAGCCTGACCAGTAACCTCACCAACTCAATTACAGCTCTGATGAGTAAACGTTCAAAGTAGTTCTAGATTGCAACCCCTGTCCTGGCTTTGCTGGGACAGAATCCCAGTCCAACCTTGGTCTGGAGGCCTTTAGCAGTTTGGAGTCAGCCAGGGCAGCTGACCTGAGTTAGCTACAGGTGTATCCCAGACCAGAAACATGATGCTCAGTATAGAGAGATAAGTTTGCTCTTGCTTCTCCTCATCCCTGCAAGGGCTCACTCACCATTCTGCTCCCAAGTATAACTTTGTTTACTTTATATTGGCATTAGTAGTAGTTTTGCTGTTTCATTAAATCCATTTTCAATTCAACCCACAGGTCTCCTCTCCTTTTCGCAACCCCTCTTCTCTGCTGGGAGGGGTGATCAGGTGATAGAGCAGCTGCTGTTGTTTAGCCCCAGATACCAGCTAAGTGTAGACAAACTCTCCTGCAACTCACCGTTTGTCCTGGTGGTCTTTGTCTCATTTTTAAGGTAGCCATGTGAGCTGATTTTTCTGCTGTGATTTCCCAGGTCTGAATTAGCTCCATTCAGATACAGAGAAAATCCTTGTTCTAGCTGCTCCAGTTTGATTTGTATAGGATCCTTTCTTTTTAAACGTCCCAATAGCCTGAAATAAAAATGATAATTCATCCTTACACAGTGCACATACAGGTGGTCAGATCAGCAATAAATACAAAAGCACATGATGTCACAAAGCTGAAAAATATGTTTATAGTCCAAATAACAATTTGAGAATATAGCTTCCAGGCCCTGTTCCTGTTTGTACTACTTCTAGGAGCACCTCCAGGCTGTGACATATGAAGTTTGACCAAACTTCTCCCTTGAGATTTTTTTCCACCTTGTTTCTCTTTTCAGATTATTTTTTTCCATTTGTTATTTAGCACATTTAAACTTTCTTCTTGTTCAAGAGTTTTACTTAGCATTTCAAAATACTTAAAAATAGTTGAGCTCTTTTCAAGAGAAAAGAAAAAGATTATTTGTGGTTTGAAACTTGAAGGGGAAAAGCCCCCAGTCAACAGTGCAGTTAAAGATGCCAGAAGATTAACGTCTGCCTAAAAGAATACCAAACAAAAAAACTTTGCACCCGCCCCCACACGCTGCATCCTGGGTTCCCTTTGATTCCAGGGTGGGTCCACCCACAGGCCAAAGTCCCACAGGGTGTATCCGTTCTGACACAAGCCACCTTTTTCCAAGGATGCGTCCCCAGTGCACCCAGCAGTCCTGTGTGCAGCATGCCTCTGAGGAGCACTCCACACCCTGCAGCCATCACTCTCTTGAACAGCCCCCACGCTGCTCCAGCTGCTGATGCTCAGGCACATAGTGACTGTTTCTGGTAGTTTTGGATCCCGAGGGAACTAGCTGTGACTGGCCCAGGGCAGCACCTGACCTGCTCCCACACAGGGGCTACTCTGCAGCCCCTGCTATCCAAAAGTGCCAGTGGTGTCCAGTACAGGAATGCATCCAGACTCCCACTTCTGCAAGGTACAGTTGCCACCTGGTTGTCACGTTGTAATTCTGTGGCATGTTTCCACCAAAACTCAGACTGAGAGTTCTGGACACAAGTTGTTTCATCCTTTTGAAAACTGCTCTAGGAGACTGTAGAGAAAAGAAAGCCAAGTTCACAAAAACTGGCCGTTCTAACATAACTGGGGCTTTTTTAGGCTGTTTTCGGTTGGGGTTTTTTTGCCTTTTCAGCAAAACATTCAGTTCGTTATAGAATAGGAGTAAAAATCTCTTAGCTTATGGTAAAGGAGGGAAGCCGACAAGAAAATTCTGTAGAACCTATGAAATTCATCTGCCTCAGGTACAATGACAGGAAGGTTTATGTGAACAAAGGTTAAAAGAAATGCTTTAAACTTCTCTGAAAGATGCTAAAGTTCACAAAAGCAACCAAAATGTCCTTATCTCCCTTATCATAGCCGAACCTGACTTTGCCCATTTCCCTTCAGCAACTTTTGCATGCTATTTTCTATATTTCTGACAACATCCAAACTTTGCCTCATAACAACATCCTTACACAGTGTAAGCTGCCAGTTACTTCTGAAATTACAACCTCTTGCCCTATAAATAAAAATCTTCCCTGGAAGCCATAGAGAAAATAACTACATTACTAATAAATTTATCTATATTTTCAAGTATGCTGAAAAAAAGAGTATGGTCTCCTCTAGAACTTTGATGTATTTAGCAAAGGGAAGAGAATAACCTGAATGCTTTAAGACACAGCAAGTCAGACTTTGCATCACAAGTTTGAAACCCAAGTTTTTAAACTAATACTCACAACTGCTGATAGTAGGTACTACATCAGATAGTACACAACAGGTATTACATACTCAAGGTGGTAACAATTTTATATCTCACCGGTTTCTCTGCTGAAGGGATATTAAGTATTCGTCATGTTTTGCATCAAAGTCAGTCACCATGTCCTTAATATAAAGCTGAAATGAGAATATAATTGTCACACTGAAGTGTAGAAATGATTCCTCACAGAGAACTTCTGGGTTTGCACCCTCAGTAGACCAGGATACTAAAAGCTGAAAAGAAATCCTCCTTCATCAAAGCATAAAACCATCAGTAGAGTAAATCAAATCCTTGAGGAACAGAAGAAACGTTACATGTTTTTACCTATTTTTCAAAACCCTTCTCAATCTCCTGAAGAGCCTAAAAATACTAAAAATGGAAGACATATATTATAATGAGATTATAATTCAAGAACTAGCCTGCAAGTCAATTCTGGGGCACAAATTCTGGGCCACGCCCATAACCCAACTGGAGAATGAATTTCCTGATTCCTACTGGTTATGAGGCCAGTTAATTTTAGAACTTAGTCACTGCAAAGGCTGTATGCATTGAAAGCGCTTAACTAAAGTTTTACTTAGTTTGCCTTTTAAGAAATAAGAACTTTTCCAGCAATTCCCATCAAGTATCCCAGAGCTGCGGCTACAAGTTGTGGTTGGGTCCCCTCTTGCACGCCCAGAAATTTAAACTTATCACCAGCTCTATACCATTCCTAAAAACAAACAAACAAACAAAAAAAAAGAAACCCAGTATTTTGTCTCTTTTTGTCTCTTACCGACTGCAGAGCGTCCACGCTAAAACACTGCCCCTTCCCGCGCTCTCGCTACGGTGACGCGACCTTGGGGCTGAACCGACACCTCTCCCGAGCCGGAGAGCACAGCAGGGCCTCAGGCCCGACCCCCGGGCGATTAACCCTCGCAGCGCCCAGAGGCCCCGGGCTAAGGAGAGCCCCGGGGCAGAAGCCCCACAGCAACTGGCGCAAAGGCCGCTGCCTTGGCTTTGTGAGTTCCCTTGGTTACGGTCGCTGATGTGGCGTCACTTCCGGCGCCCGCCCGGAAGCGGCGGCGGCAATGGAGGCGCTATGGACGCTGCTGGACGAGGTGGCTTTGGAAGGACTGGACGGGGTGACGCCGAGTGCGCTGTGGCACCGCCTGAGCGCCCGCTCGCTGCCTTTCCCGCTGCCACTGGAGCCCGCCACGCAGCAGCTCCTCTGGGCCGCGCTCACCGCCCAGCCCGATGTCCGCTTCTACCTGCTGCCGCGGGCGCGCCCGCCTCTCCGCCTGCACGACCGGTGAGGGCGGCTCCGCGTCCCGGCCGAGCCCTCTCCGCTCGCAGGCCGCCGCGCTTCCCTTCCCGCTCCCCGCAGGGTGCTCGGGCAGGGCTCGCTCCCCTGC
>JAAGNO010010289.1:11637-69492 GCA_033439905.1 Ceryle rudis
TCCTTCCTTCCTTCCTTCCTTCCTTCCTTCCTTCCTTCCTTCCTTCCTTCCTTCCTTCCTCCCTCCCTCCCTCCCTCTTTTGCTTTTTAATGCAAGTTTTGTTTAAAGGAGAAATACTATTTTTTTCCTTGTTGTTTGTTTTCTTTTAAGACAAACATTTGTTTTAAGCAACCATCAAGAATTTGCAGCAAGGTTCAATTATCAGGGATTTCCTTTCCCCACCCTGCCCCCAAAATTAACAAGAGAGAGAAGGAACATAATATCCTAGAGTAACAATTAACCTTCAGCACGCTTGCTTGTCACACAGCATATGCAGATGCAGGAGGAAGAAAAGCTCAATTGAATGCACACTGAAGTACCGTCCTTTCAAATTCTTACTAGAGGACACACGTTTTTAAAAGAGTCCATTAAAAAAAACAGACCAAATTCTGCAGTAGGCTCTTGTGAGGCGCAGGGGTAAAAGTGGTCATCCTCTCCAAGGTCTCACTCCAAGACAAGAACTTTCAACAGGAATTTTCCTAACTCCCGGGTTATTGAAAAAATATATGTAACTATATATATTTAACTACATGTATATATAACTCTGTATGTAATTATATATTTAACTCTATATGTGTATAGCTATAAATATAGTTATAGATGTAGTGGTAATGAACATCATTACCACTCCCTTTGCAGCTACCTGACTTTTTTCACTAGATAAGATCAAAGAATTTCAAGAACTCCCACTTGGACCCAGAAAACATCGCTGAGTTCTTCCAGCAGTAATCTAGGAAGGGTTATCGATAGCTCTTTGACATTTGGTTTCTGCACATATCAGCAGAGAGAGATGGGTCTGAAACCCGGGAAGCAGTGTGGCTTCCCTTCCTCCTGCTCCATGCAGTATTGCTCTGTTCCCCAGCAGTGTCCAAACTGTAGCAATGCTTGTCAGAAGGTTCTTTTTGTTTTCAGAGGCATACTTTCCTTCCCCCCTGCCCCAGTGTTATGTATCATTGTTCCAAGAAAACAGATATTGTAGTAGGTTATTGCATTATTTAGATGGCATGCAGGATTGGATTATAATTTCCAGGGGAAAGAAGCCCAACACCCATCAGGAGTTATTCAAGCAGATTAAATATATCCACTGGTCTAAATCCAGGCAGTGGGCTGGTTTTACCACCACATGAAATAAATCTGGGCAGGTCAGGTTGGCTTTTTACCCCTCCTTTTCTTTACCCAACCTGGCTTAGACAGCTTCACTCAAATATTTTCTTTCACATGTTGCTGGCAAAAGCATCAAAACCCTAGCTGGGCTTATATTACAGCTGACAAATCACAGTAATTCATGATCAGAGCTACTGTAGTTATTCAGAGCAACTAGTGCAGCCACGGGGGCTGAGAGTGACTGACTGCATTGCAAAAATTACCTGCTAGAATTTCTTAGCACTGCCAAGTAATTTGGGTTAACAGCTCTTTTCCTTAAAGAAGTATTTTGTGAAGAGGGCTGGCCTCACAGTACGTTGTCTCTAAATCAGTCCCAGCAGTCAGAGGAGCAGGATGACTGGGATTAAATTAGCTGCAGAGGTCTGTGATGTTGAAAAAGTTGCTATTGTCAATGAAAAAAAAAACAAACCCAACAACCAAAGACAATTCAACAGCTCTCCAAGCATCCCTGGTTAATGGAGGAGGGTAGCCCTGGAAATGATAACAAATAGGACAGTCACCTGCTATATTGCACCGATGGGCTTGCAGGTCCCTGCGTGAGGAGAGTCCTCGCTCCTCTCTAGCATGTGCAGACCTTGCTACCGCAGTCATTTCACAGCTTACAACAGTACACCTTTTTAAAAATATGGTTCAAATTCCTTGACACATCAATGCTGAAAGAACCTGAAAAATCTGCTTGTAATGAAAAGTGGAACTCTCCTCACCATTTCAAGTTACAAAACCCAGTTTTGTTCAGGAGAAGTTTCATGGCCTCTTTCTAAATTTAACCAGGTTTCAAAATTACTGGAGGACAACCAGTCACAGCCTGGATTCCTTGTTTGATTTTTTAAGGGTTTTAAATTTTTTAAGGGTTCCTTTTTATTTTTTTTTTTTTTTTTTTTTTGTCTGAAGTAGTACAGAAAGTAGTTTAAAGTTGATGGATTTTGATCCTCCACATTTTAAAACCTCAGTTTTCAACTGGCAAATTCTGGCTTCTCCAACAAATGTTTCCAATACTTTTACAAACTGGTGTATTGTCTGATAGACTGCATCTTCAAAGGCTACCTCTTTTCAGGGGAGCAGAACTGGTAGTTTTATTCCAGGAAGTTTGCTGCATGACACAAGGATCTTTTGTGGGCACTTTGCTCTTTTTCTTTCTAGGATTCCTTACTTTAATATAGAAGTAACTTTAGAGAAAAAGAAGTACAAGACTGCTCTTTGTGTATTCAGCTAGCTAACTGTCATGATTTTATGAGGAGTCTCATGATACTTGGTATTTTTCTTAAAACCCTAGACCTTGGAGTCATATGTATATACCAAAGTTTCAGTATTAATTAAGAGAAGGTTTCCAGCCTGCATGAATGTGGCAAAAAAGGAGAAGCAAAAAGCCTTTAAACTGCTTTTCAAAAAGCTCATGTTTTAGGAGCTAAAATCTTAATTTCTGGAGGCACAGGGAGGTGTGGAGGCAGCAGATAGGACTCCTTTGCCCAACACTGAGCTATGATACCTCTGCCACTGAAACACATCCTCTGAAACTTGGGCCTCTGTTTTTATTGTGTTAGGCTATTTGGAGTCAGAGTCTACAATAGGAAATGAGATTTGGGGAAGCCCCACACCCAGAAGACAGGATTAAAAGGAGCTTCCTTGAATCCCAGCCCATCTCTTGCGGACAGACTGTGAAAGTTTCAAGTGCGCTAATTCTATTCTAAAAATTCAAATTCTAAAGGGAAAACAAGCAGAAGCAAAATGCTTTCCCTTACTCTGCTGACAAGTTAAGAAAGGAATTGGAGGGATCCTAACAGCCTGCAGGTCAGCTTTCAGAGTTAAGACATATGAGCCTTTACCAACTGAAGGACTAAAAGCATCTTTCAAGCTGCTCCAGGCTACTGAGAAGCTCTCTTTAAAGAGATGCTGCCAGTCTCTTCTCCCATAGTTAGGCTTTTCAGCACAAGGATTTTTTTTGGTCAATACAGAAGACTCTTTCCCTAAAGCTCCCACAGGGAAGCAGAGAGTGGATAATCCAGATCACAGAACAGGCCTTGCTCAGCTCTATAGTCTTTCCTGTGTCGTAACAGACATTTGATAACAAAGCAAACCTGCATAAGCAAGTCAGCCCATGGCAAAAAAGAGTAATCCACTTAAGTTGGGTGGTTTCTGTGGTGCAATCCAGTGTAACGCTGCTTCCCCTCTGGCAGTCCTTGCTAGAATCTAAGACATGTTATAAGTAAAACAAGTTTGTGAGGCTCAGACAAGAGACCACTTTGTAAAGCAACTTGTGCGTGCATGACTTGAAAGAGCAAGAAGAAAGTGCACTTAGGACACGTTAATACAGGAGCTGGCAGCAGGTAAAGGCCTCCTTTCCTGTTTTAGCAGGTTGATTAGGAACATGACTGCAGCACCTTAGATGTCAGCTGTGAATTAGGGCTCCACTAGACTTGGCACCCGGAGATGTTCCTGGTCCTAAAAAGCCTATGTGTGGAAGGGCTTTTCTGAGCAATTCAGGTAAAGCAACTTGCCTCTCCAAAGGCCTAGCACTGAGTCAGAGCTCATCAGAGAGCCCAATGTCTGTTCCTGACATGGTATGGAGGCACATTTGTGAACAGTCACACCGCCAAAAAAGAACTAGATGACACCTGAGCGCAGTTGCAGCAGAATACAGGACAGCTAGAGCATGACCTCTGAAACCTTACAAGATTCAAGTCTTTCCTCTATACATTTCTGTTATGCACTGATCCTAGAAGGAAAACCTTCATGTCGCTTTTCTGCAGGCAGTTCGGGATTTTGCAAGTGAGTCCAGGAGAGGTTTGTATCAGACATAAGGCATCTGCTATAGCAACTTCTCAGTCCTTTTCAGCTCTCAGTCTGGTCTGCCAGAGCCCTCCCTCTGGAGCTGTGATCATCAGTTAAGCCATATGGAGCTGCTCTGTGGTGCACACAAACGAAGCTGTTGAACTGCCTCACTCCAGTGAAGCACCACCTCACCCAGTGTAAGAGCTAAACTGGTCCTCAGCAGTGAGCAGCTAAGGCACTAACTCTTCATCCTGCGCAGGTGCCTGCTACTCCAGGAGGACCGATGTGAAGCCGCTGCCTTTGGAGAAGCTTGACCTACTTTGGAACAGGGATGTCAGAGTTTACATTCTTCCTTCCCACTTTTATTAGCCACTGTTTATGTAGGGCCTCCAACACCGCTCATTAGAAGGGTGGTAGCAACCCAGCTAGAATATACTTCACTGAGATCAAAGCATCATGCAAAAATCCTATGTTCAGTGTATTTATTAGAGATCAAATAACATCCATAAAGTATAGGATTTTTTTTTTTAACTTACTGATCCTACATCGAGCAGCTGCTTATCTACTACATTATGGGGATCTGCCTTGCAACTACAGGGAGCTGAGGAAGAAAGAACAGGCATATTTCACAGTTCTTCCTTTTTTCTGACTTTCTCTCCTATCTTTCTTTCAGCACCCTCCAAGCAGAAAACAAAAGGAGCCCCAAAGACTCTCTGTACTCTGCCACTACTTCTATCACCTCATAGAAAACAGCTAACCCTTGCTTATTAAAGCCCCTCGCATGAGATCTAAAAATCACTTACATTGAGAAAGAAATTCTAGTATGATCTTTTCAAAATAAGAGTTTGCTGACCAGAAGGTCCTTGCCAAAGAAACTCACCCCGTTTTTCCAAGCATCCCTCTTTTAGAAGAGATACATGGGCTGTTTATAACCTCACAGCCACTGCCCTTTACTCTGGCCTTGCTCCACGGACATGAGCTGTTTCCCCCTGCAGCTTGTCAGGCTGATTAAGGTAAGAGATTTCCCTTCCTTCCACTTTTGCAGCATTTAATGCAGTACATGCAGGCAGTAATTTGGGGTCCAGACAGGCTGGGAGGGCTTTCTGAAGGGTTTTTACTCTCCTGCAAAGCTATGTTCAGCATGTTAAGCAGTCACTGGTGGAGGTTTATGGCAGGATTTACCAGGTAGGAGAGGATAATATGATCTATTATGGGAGATTTAAGAATGGGAAGGATAATTTGGCAAACATTTTATACAGGCACCCGCTGGGGAGAAAGAATAGTGATACAGTTAAAATACTGGCTTTGTACACAGCGCTTGGCCTTTGGCTTTTCCAGAGGCTTCCTCTATAACCTTTGAAAAAAAAAATCACTTGTAGAAAATTGTTTTTGAAGCTCTTTAGGCAAGAAAAAGAATGAGGAAATTGCTTTGGAGAACTATCTTGCATTAATATCTTAATTTAACATATGTAAAAATCAAAGCAATAATATTACTGCTTCTTCTCCATCCTTGTTGGCTTCTCCCAGATACAAGGTGCATGGTGGGGAGTGCCTCTGAGGACAGGGTGCACTTTGAAATGAAGACTGAGCTTCAGATGAGGTCTCCCCACACTGCTGACCCTTGTTCTTGCCTGGTGGAGCCATGCCAGCCTTGGAAGGCACCACCCAGAGAATGTCTGGGGAAGGACCAGTCTGATGGCACTTGGCCTCTTCCAGGCACAGGGCTGAGATGAGGCTGGAGTTTGCTCTGTGGCTGGTGAGCCAGCCTGACTGGAGAGAAGGCTCAACACACACACAACCAGCACTGCTGGCTGGAGTTGGTGTGATGCCTCACACCATAAGTGCTCCATGCTTCCTGGGTCCCTGTAGGTCCTTATGCAGGGTAAGGAGCAACTCAACAGGTTTGGGAGGAGTTTGTGCATTTGGTTTTTCTTGATTCCACTTGGGCTGATGGTGTTCCTTGATGGGTGGGAGGGCCTAGGTGGGAAGCCTTGTGCAAAATCATTACTAAAATATTTTGGGTTACTCATTTTAGCATATCAACTTACCGAGACATTTGGCATAAATTCTGTAGCAATTCTCCCCAAAGACTTCAGCAATTCGACCTTTTATTTTTTTTTTTCTAAAGCACTGTATAATTTAATTAATAGCTTTTATACTTCAGAATAGCCAAAGGCAAGCTTTTTAACCAGAAAAATGTATATATTGACACACCTTTAAGGCAGTAAACTTTTCTGCATATTAATATTGAAAAGAAGCTCATTAATTAGGCAGTCACACACACACACACAAATCTTCTGATAGAATAAGTGCATTGAAAGTTTTAGATCACTTGGGACAAGTTCTGCCTGGAGCAAAGCTGCAAAGTTAATGCTCTGTATTAACTCCAGCAATCAACCCCCAAAATGGCTGCATCCCTCAAGGCCAGTCATTCCATTTGATCAGGTTGCAAAGCAAATTAGCATTCTCTTTGCCCTGGCTATGAGGCTTCCTATTCTTTTCATGCATAATTTATTGGTCTCCCCTGCCCAGGATATGCTTGTTTTACCATCTACCTTTTCAGTGATGTTTGCCCCAACAAAAGGTGTCCCCTGTGGTTTTGGTGCTATCTGGAACCTGTGCTAGATGCTACTCTCTAGCTTGTACTGAAAAGCAGCATTTGCTGCCTGATGGCAGGAGTTTGCTCTAGTGACTGCGTTTCCATTCATCCTGCAAATTCTGTTATTCAGATAAAACTCTCTCTTACAGAAATGCTCCCAGACTTCAGGGAAAGCCCTGCCTCTGCAAGGAGATGATAGCTGAGCTGACTCACAGTAGCGGGTCCTCTTGGAGGATCTCTTGCAAAAAAAAGCTTGAGAGTGAAGCAAGAAGTTCAACACGGGGTGTTTTCCACGTGCTTTGAACTGTCTCACCAAGGCTGCAGGGCAGAGGTGTTCCCAAACTGTGCCCTGCGGTTCTGGCCCCCCAGCTTCCCACACTGGCAAAGCTGGCTGGGGTGTACGAGGGACCCCTCACAGCCTGGGTCTCTTTGCTGAGGAAATAAAAGTCAGGGCTGTTCGAGGGGGAAAGTATCTCATCCAGTTCTGGAGTCACTGGAAATCCTCCTCCACTTTAGGTATAGCAGAAGATAATCTGCTGGAACAGTTCTTGTCCTAGGGGTTCTTCAGCAACTTATAGTTTTTATTTGTTTTGAAGATAGCTGTAAAAAATCAGTGTGTGAAACTAAGATGATGATTTTGCCCTCTTCCTTTCCTGTATCTCTGCACTGGCTTGAAAAGGTTCTTGAGAGACAAAGTCCTCCCACTTCTCTTTTTTCATTTCCAACTTCATGAAACCTTGTTATCAGTAAAACCCTGACTGATTTTCAGGAAAATTCTCCTACAAGTTATGGAGGAGTCAGTCACTTTGGCTAAAATCTGAGTAATCTTTCCCACGCATTCTTGAGCTGAATCAGCCTGTTAGTCCTTTTTTTGGCTCCTGGAATTATTGACAAATACATGGAGAATCAATTCTCATGAGCTCTAGTAACCTACTCTACAGACCTGATGCATCATGTGTATTTAGTAGAGAACTGAATTTCAGACAAGGACCCAAAATGAACATGAACTCTATCAGCTATAGTTTGATTACCCTGTGTACCTGCACTGATTTTCATGAGTTATTGCTTATTTTCATTTATCCAATCAAGACTAAAATAAAATCTGTGTCTTGATATCCAGAGAACAGTGACATGAGAACTGGTCTTATTAGCACTCATGGGAGATGCTGGTACAGCCTGGGAAGAGAACATGCAGCTTCTGACTTCTTAAAATTTAATGACACAGTTTATAGGGCTTTGATCCTCTAAGTTATCTTTACTTACAAGCGGGCTCATGAAAGTCAATGGGACCTATTTAGAATATAGAAAGTTAAACACAAGAGTCAGTCAGTGCAAGATCTATAGCTGCAAAACCAATAATGCCTTGTACAAATGTCATAACATTTTCTAAAAATTAATAAATAAAGAGATTGTTTCCTTTTCACCAAATATCAGATTCTTTGTGCCCATTACAAGTGTCCCTTATGGACTGGGGGGAGATTTCATCACTGGAGCTGAATACATATTATTTTGTACTTTGAGCTGCTCTATACATCTCTCCTGGTGGCTACATTTCTCTTTAAAATTCTTGAGGATGGTTCAATAATCCTATAGAATTGTTATAACTGTCAATGAAGTGCCCCTGGCCACTTTCATAGGTTTTAGGCATTGCTTAGCAGCAGCCTACTTGAGTAAAAAAAATTCAGGAATGGAAGAAATATTCCTTGCCAGCTGGAGTTATGCTGTGGGCAGCTTTTGTTGTGTGTGTCCATCACCTGCTGTAGAAGAGAAGCTGTTCAACAAGTCAAACCAGCACTTTGTCCCAAACCAGCTAACAAGTTCCTCTGTCCTGCAAACTTTTGTGGATGAAAGATTGACTTTCCATATGTTCCCTCCTATCCTATCCTATCCTATCCTATCCTATCCTATCCTATCCTATCCTATCCCCATGCCTGTGACCAAAGTATATGAGAGTCTTTGCTCAGATGCTCAGAGAAACAGTTAATTCATTTAATTTTCTATCCTGTTAGATGACCGGTATGGAAAAACTTCAGCCTAATTATTCTAGGTTTGGCAAAGTTATAATTTACTGCAGATGGGGTCTTGACACAAAAAAAGGATTTGGTTACCTTAATAAAGGGCAGCATTGCCTAAGAATATGTGCCATTGTGCTGGGAGGTATCATAAAAAGTAATTAAACCCAAACTGCTGTTGTCAATGTTGACAGACATTAGTCACGTCACCAGCCTGCGATGCATTGCCAGGATGAGGTAGGACTGCTGTGATCCTGAGGTAAGATGCTGAGTATCCTACCAGCTTAGCAGAAGATGCTGAAACAGCCTGGGCTTTCCTGGAGCTAAGCCCTGGCACCCCATCATCTGAAACCCAAGGGTATTGTAGTGCTCCTGTATGCATAAAGGCCCTATCCTGAAGCCCAGTGATCTCACTCTTTTAGTTTTCTAGAGACCAAGCCCCCTCTCCTTCCACAGGCATCACACCAAATAGACCAGTTAAAAAGGGTTACTTGGGAAGGTAAGACTCCAGGAACCAGTGGTTCTTATGGCAGTTTTATTTTGTTCATTGCTGAAGAGGAATACTTTCCAGGTAGCTGACAAGGTAGAAAAATGAACAATTGCCTGACAGCTGGGTGGGTTTGCAGATTTTGTGCTCAGTTACTAAGCCCGAGTTAAAGCTAAATGCATCAGCTCTGCTTCTTTGGGTGTCTACTTGCCTGTGCCCCTGCTTGTTACGTGCCTGTCCTTGCTTGCCCTCGTGTCTGTTGAAAAGACACGGTGCTCAGCAGAGGCACAGGGCCAGCCCTTCCACACATCCGAGTGTCAAAAAGCACACGGCCTTTCCCCAGTGCACCTGCAGAATAAAAAATAGAGGCTTTTCTTGATCTAGGCAACGCACGTGGCTGACCGTGCTTAGATGAAAAAAAGATATATTCTACTGCTTTGCTCGAAACTTGGCACAGAACTTCAAAGTTAGTTGTAAGTACAGGACATTGCGCTGCGCTGGCCTGGAGTTGCCAAGGATGCTAATGGAGAGTGGAGGCCTGGATGCAGCCAGAAAAGGCCTGCCAAGGCAACAGAAAGCTGAAAATTATTTTCTGGGAGAAGGTACACACCACCAGCAGCACCCACATACTGCTCCCAGCAGCTCTTCCAGTTGTTTCCTTCTGCTGAGGTTTCTTTGCAGCAGTCCTCCAGAGGATGGGTGCAGAGCAATTGTTGCATCCCACGCTGACGAACACAGGACTTGATACTTTGTCCTGATACTCTCTGGAGAAGGGTTAAGCACCAGCTGAGCAAATTGCCTTCCTTCATGGGCTACTTTAGCAACTGCTGAGGACATCCTGCAGGAATCTCTCCCATGGAAAAGTGGGAGCACTGTGAGGGACCCATCTTTCCCCCTTCAGAACAGCAGTAGTTAATCTTCTCAAGTCCCAGATGTCACATCTCACTACCCCTCAGCAAAATGAAGAACTGACATGTCTTGAGTCATGGCACTCTTGCAGCTTGGAGCTCCCAGAAGGTAGGGTCACTGCTCTGACAATTTGAGTCAGAAGTATGGTGAGCAGAAAATCACAAGTATTTCCCCACAAAATATTTTTGAAAGAAAAAAAAAAAAAAATTCACTTTTTCCATTCCTTTGGAAGAAACTTTCAGCTACTTGCTTAAAAACAAACAAACCCCAAAGCAGAAAGCTGCCAGCTTCTGGATATTTCCAGTGTTTTCAAATTGTTCTTTCAGTTTGGGGATTATTTTTTGATGTTGCTGAAAACCAAACTGCTTAGATATTTGCTTTTTTTTAATAGTTTCAGCAAAACACATTGAAAAGATTTGGCTGCTTCTGAGTGTGGTTTGGGAACATTTTAAAATTCTCAACTCTTCTGCAGGAAGAGAAATCCCTTTCTACCCAGCTCGGCCATCTGCCTGCTCTAGTAATGCTCATTTCCTTGCTTATTTTACCCCTTTCCTCCCTTTTATATTTGCACTGATTCTGAATTTCTCTGGACAGGGACTTTGCCTTCCTTTACAACTGTTCAGCACTCTCTATATTTGGGTATTACTTTCATGTAGATGAGATGCAGATAATGAATTGGAAAATGTATGTTTAAGTCTAAAGGCTATTTAAGATTGCCCATTCAATTTCATAGAATAATTAGCAGGCAAATCCATACAGAGCTCTAATTTTCAGTCTTTTCTGAGGTTAATTTCCTCAGGGTTCAGTCACAGTGCTAAGTGTTTTTTTTCTAGAAGTTTCTAGAAACATTTTTCCTGGTCATTCCTAAGGCCATAAGAATGCATTGGCCTTGATTTTTTGGCTTGTGGAAGCCGAATGTAAAAGCCCTTGGAAAAACTTGGACCATTGGACTTGGCTTAAAATGTTCAGCAATTCCAGACTTTACTCAAAGTACTCAAGCCTAGCAATACAAGTTTTTCTCCCAGAGGAAAATGGAGTTTTTAGCAGGACTTCCTGACTGCTGCTGCTGGTGATGTTATGGGGACAATCACCATTGTGGCAGTTCTTTGATGCCTCTCCTTCTGGCCCTTGCTGAAAAGTCGGAAGTAGTGTAGTGCCTGAAAACATAATTAATACTACCGAAACTTTGATCAGTACTTTCATTAATGCATCTGCAAGTGTTTCAACTATACCAAGTAATAAAACCTCCCAGAGTCTTTTAATTGTCATTTTATTACAAATACAGCTGATTGTACCACTACCAGTCACAGCAGGTTGAGACTTCACACAGCAAGCAAACGTGGTTAGGATAACCCAGCTCTCTAAGACCACAAGGCACTAAGCAGTGGAACCGGGAGCAAGCCCCATCAGCTTCAACTTGTACAGGGTAGTTTACTAGATAAATGCAGTTAAGAAAAATAGAGTTAGAAAGGATAATAGAATAGAATAGTAGTTTACTAAATAAACACAGTAAAAAAAATAGAGTTAAAAGTAGAAAAGATAATAGAATGTGAGCCTAGGATCCAGTTCGACAACATTTTCACGTGCCTTTTTTACCAAAATCTTGATAATTGAATGAAATTGCAGCACACAGGAGGTGACAGACTCCTAAGTACTCTTTGCTAGCCTGGTTCCATAAGGTAACAACACTATGTGCATGGCTGCTTGTGGCTATCGGTTTCTCCCCAGCAGCTTTTGGACCTTTTACCCAATTTCAACCCATTTGTTAGTGCACTCAAAGATATTAAGTGCTTATAAGTCTTTAGAAAATAGGTGCCTGGGTTCAGTACAGTCATTTTGTCAGAGCTTCCACTAAACCTGCTGTGTGAGCTCATCCCCTATGAGACATCAGAAAATCGAGTCAGGCTTGAGCTATACGTCCAAGGGCTACATTGGTTCTACTGCTCACGGGACTCTATTTCTGAAAATGATTCATCTCACTCATGCACTCCTACTCACACAGACACTTTCCCTGCTCTCACTGCAAATGCTGCTTGGCAGGATGATTTTCTGTAGCTGCATAGATACCCTCATGATCTCTTCTTTTCAGTGTCCTGTTTATCTCTAGGTAACAGGCCTCTTCATTCCATCCTCCCCTGCTCTGATCTGATGCTTTTCAGCTCTTCGTAATACTCAGTCCCCTTCATTAAAAAATTCCTCTAAGGTGCCTGACTGTGCATATACTTCCATTTTTTTGGTCCCATTTATGTTTTGCCAACAAATGTCCCTAAAGTGCTGTCACTGCCACTTAAATGCTTTTCACCCATATATGTTACTACTTGATCCATTTTTAATTCCACTTAGGTCACAGTTCTGCAACTTTGCCTCTGTGCATGCAAGGTTTATCTGAAGGCCTTTTCTGATTAAGGTCTGTTGATTTGGAAATCTTCTTATCAACAAGATGCAAGTGAAAAATTATGTCAACCCTCTACTTCTGCTGAGGTGATTTATAGCTCATTCCTCCTATCAGTTCATTCTTTTTCACACTTTTCTTTCCTCCAGAAGAAATGGGCCAGACGACAAAGGTACAATCTGGTTCCTGACTGAACCTCCCCAAAGTGCAAAGGTGTGGGTAAGTCTGTTAGAGACACAGGGGTTAAATCTGCTACAAGGATCTCTGGTTTATTTTTCCCTAGAGCTTGGGTAACATTTCCTCTTATTTTGTTCCCTCTCGTTTTTATCCTGCAGTTGGACGTAAAATCATCCTGAAGTCTCCCACGCCCTTCTTGTCATCCTTGTTCCCCGCTATCTTAGCTTGCTTAAACCTTTTATTACTCAGAAACCCACTTCCACCTTCTCTGGTCTCTCTCACCTCTTCTGCACAAGTCTGTGACCTTCAGCCCCCCTGGCTTTCATTCCTCATCAGAGTTTGGTTATGTCTGATGTTGAAATCTCCTCTGTGTGCAGACACTGCAGAGTTCCCCTTTCCAAGTTGTCATGGTTCTTGTGTTATTGTAAAAAAACAACTGATTGTGTTCCTACCACAAATCACTGTGAGACCATTTAGGGCAACTCAGCCTCATTATCGGAGATCAGATCAGGACAACCTAAAAACCTGTACCACAAAATGTGGGGAGCCTAGATCCAATTCTGTGCATTATGGCACGATGAGGAAGCATCAGGCAGGTGTGCATTTTTATGCCATCACTTCTATCGCCAGTGCCCACAGTTGTACTCAACAATTTCTCAACACCTTATAACCAGATCTTCAGTAAAAGCCATAAATATGGTCCAGGAGAAGACCAGGAGACAGTGAGAACTCTCACTGATGCTCTAGATATCTTGAATAGCTGACAGTTTTTAGGTAAAACGACCCAAAATAGGCACTACTTGGAAGCTGACAGTTTCCCATGCTGCAGAAGAAGGCAAAGAACTGAATATAGTACCTTCTACTCTAACCTTGAAGAAAATCTTGTCTTGACTCTGAAGAAAGGAAACAGCTTAACTTCACATATATACATAACTATGTTTGCGTGTCTGAAGCAAGGCACAGAAATACAGAGAAGCTGGGGATTGGTTTTTAGCATTCTTTACTGGATAGGAAATCCTCTCTTGAATTTTCAGAAATGGACTCTCAAAAGAAGATGGGGTTGTAACATTGTGAGCACCTGAATGCAAAGACCCATTTTTCCTTGTAGCCTTTCTCCAAGGACAGCTTGTTCACTTTTTTATGAAGCTGACTTGTTCTCTGCTGGGATCTTCAGGGCTGCTTATCTTCCCATGCAGCCGGTTCTTCTGTCCATGTTCTCAGGAGCTTGTAGCACACAGCTCCTCATTATCTTCTGCCAAACTAGTGATTTACTTGCAGTGGTATTCCCATTGCAACATCACATTGCAATCCCCTGTAGTAGTGTCTCCAAAGAACCGTGCAATTATAATACAAATGTTTAAAGGGTGGCTGTGAATCTGAAGGCGCAATGCTGGGTTGGGTTTGGCACACGCACAGGTAGCAAGCTTGGGTGGGTGCAGATTTCTGCCTGAATAATTAATCCATCCCTAGAAGCGTTATTTGAGGCTTGGGTGTCAGAGCAGATTTTGTTGAATTTTAATATTTCCTGTAACTTACACATCTCATCATTGCCCAGTTATTGTTTCCTGGGCTCTCTGGAATGGTACCACCTTCCACTCTCTGGCAAGTTGCAGCTCTGTGAACATGTTAAATCTCTCATCCCATTCCAGAATATTTTCAACCCTCCAGCAAAGTGTTTGTAATCTTGTCACCCCATGTGGTTTGATCTTCCAACACCCAGAAAGGGTGAATAAACTCTCCTTGTAACAGCTCCTCATTAAGGGAAAATGGCATATGACACACCCAGTGAAACAAAGCAATGAGTAACAGTAACATTATAGACACATTCAAAATGTAGGTCTCAGATTCCAGTGATCACGGGTCCTGCTAAACCATTTCCATCGCAGCAACCCATCTTGTACCTACAAGTTATCCAAGCGAGGTGGGAAGCACAAGGGAAGGGGAGACACCACAGCGGTAGACCTGAATCAACGAGGCAGCCCCAGAGGCTGCCTGACAGTTGCAACATTGTGCGATGAGTTAAGAAAGAAAGAAAATAAAGCAAGGAAAGTGCGTAGGAAGCACATTTCTTGCAGCAGTCAAGTGACACCCCAGTGTTTGGAAAAGCACATGCAGACGACATGTAGCTTCATGTGCAATTACGAGGGACGTGGCCATTTACCGCAACTGTGAATGCAGTTGCAATTAGTACGGTGAAAGTTTGGGCCTTAGTTTCCAAGTACAAAAATGCCATTTATACCACTGTTTAGGAAGAAAAAAAAGGACATTAAACTGTGGTGGTTCCTGTTTCTTGGCAGGAGTGGTAAAAATTTTTCACAGCACAGATTTGTGAATTCCCTTAAGATGTCACCGCTCATGCACAAACACCCGTGAGGTGATGCCTGCTTCTTTGGCAAAGTGACCGCTTTCTGTAGACCCTGCTCTGTAAAAATAAACTGGATGGAGTAGTTCTTTCCTTTGGATTTTTCTCACTCAGGAAACACCTATGCCCAAATCCCTAGCTAGTGTAAATCTGCAAAGATCCTTGGACTTCAGTAATGCGATGCCAAGAGAGGGTGACCAGTTATTTTGGCCAAGCCTGTAAATTGCCAGTTCTATGGTTTTGGACCAATTGTTAGGTAGCTAATTCTCCAATCTGCACGTGCAGACAGTCTGAATACTCCCATGTGAGTTTTTGCCTGAGCACAACTGTAGCCAACACAAAGTGAGTGGGCAAGCATCTAGGTGTGTAATTCAAAGCACGCAAATGTGGAGGCTGAGTTTAGATTTCCCCCAAACCTAGCACTTCAAATCTTTTTTTGCGATCTCCTTGCACACAAAAACCACACACACAGTCCCTCAAACCCCACACTCACAAAAACAGCTGTAAGAGAAGAAAAGACAATGAGGCACATTGTGGAGGAGCAGTCAGTCAAATCTCCCTCTGCACTCCCCACCCAGAGCCAGCACATGCTGGGAGTCGGTCAGCTCTTAGGGGAGGGAGCACAGGGAAAACATACACCCACAGAAATTACTCAAATAATCCCACTCCCTCAAATCCTATAGGACTTCAGTGGTTTCAGTGTGGGACTTCCTTTCCACTAGCTTCTCCACTCCAAAATAATACTTCAAACTGAAGTCTTAAGGGGAAAATAATTTTACTTTTCTGGGTGGTTTTTTTTTATCCTCACTGTATTCTCTCAGGGAAAGAAAAGTAGGGGTTTTTTTTGTTTGTTTGGTTTTTTTTTTTTTTTTTACACAGAGAGACTGATTAAGCCCAAGACTGTCAAAAGTGGAGCCTAGGTGGAAGTTTCTGTACAGACACCTGCCAGTGAGGTCAGTGGAGACTCTGCTGTACGCAGCTCTGAAGAAGAATAAAGAAGCTTCCTAGCCAGCGGCTTAAAAACCTAAAACAGTAAGTTCTTCATTAGGAAAAAATAGTTCAGGGTTTTTACTTTAATTGTTTGACTCATTCCTGACAATAGCTGTGCAAACTACTTAGAATAATCTAAATTCTCAACAGGCTTGTTAGAGCCCAGTGCATCCAGCAAAGCCATCCCTGACTGACTCCACCTGCAAGCACTTCCACAGACCTCAGCAAGCTGGCCAGTGTGAAGGAGCTCACCTGCGTAGAATTTTATTTGCTATGGTATTGATGCAATGACATAAAGAACTCGGAGCCATGGAACAAATACCTGTGGGGTTGGGTGTGCCCACTAAGCTCTGAATGCTCTGAAAATGTGAATGAATTGATGATGGAAGTAGGACTTCTGGCTGACCAATGGTAACTCTTGATACCAGTTGGTATGTGATGAGTCGAGAGCAGCCTTTTTTCTGGCATTTTCACCTTTCTTCTTCCAAGCAACCTGAGGCCACGAAGTGTCCAGGACTTAGAGCCATTTATTAACAAAGTGCTGGGATTGTGAGATCCTTGCCTTTTGTGAGTTGAAGTAAGAGACCATGGAGGAAAAAGGCAAATTCCCCCCTGCCTCTAATATCCAAGGACACATCCCTTGTGCTGCCATTCCTGCCACCAGAAAAAGCATAGGAGCAGTAAGTGAGCTCTGAGCCACCTTCAACCCACAAACAGAGCACTTATGGGCAGGTGGAGGATTTGCTGAGACCAAGAGGGAGGATGGGATGTGACAGGGCCCTGGCACACTGGTGATCCCAGCAAACACACCTGCCCTGAGAAGGGAACAAGCTGATGGCACCATGTCATGGTGCTACCTGAGGCTGCCTGTGCCACAGGCTCCCCAGAGCCCTACTCATCATGGGACCTGGAGTAGGAGGAGAGGTTCCTTGCCCCCTGCAGCAAGCACAGCTCAGCTGGGGTGTCTGGAAAACACAGGCCTGCACATCATTGCTCTGCGCCCAAATCCATTGCACAGGCATTTAATTAGTTTTCCAACTCCTGAGGATTTATGAGCCTCCATTTTCGCTAATCTGCCTCAATACAACATCAGAAGGTGTTTGAGCGCATCCAGGGAGTACTAAGATAGGACTAAATGCTTCTAAAAATACTATGCCTGCCAGAGAGGGTTAAATTTAAAGTAAAGTTGGGTTTGATTTTTATTTTTTTCTGTTTTGCCAGAAGCAGTAACCTTGAAGAGTCCAATAACCCGTCTGTGTCTTCAGAAAATTACAGGTGTTTAAGCGGGCTGTGCTGAAAGGCAGACTGCGAGATAATAGGTGTTTCCTACACCCCCCTCCCCCGGGTTCTTTTGCTGCCGCTGCGACTTCTCCTTACCTCATCTGTGGGGTCTGACAGCAGCCGCTCTGCTTTGCAGGAGTGGGTCACCCCGAGCCTGTTGGGCAGGTTCAGTTGCTGAGCTGAGGCTGGTGATTATGTGCTGTGATGGTTTGCTGGCCCATCCTTTCCCTGCACTCGCCATCACCACAAACTCCATTCTGACCTGTCCCGAAGTGCAGTGGGTTCTGATCTCTCTTGCCTCGGTGGCTTCTGATTTACGACGATTTAACTCCCGGCTAGTTTGCTGCTGCTGGGCAAACCCACTGCAAATGCAGTCAGTGAAATAGAGATGAGCCTTCCAATTTGTAGTCTAGCCTGCCAAAATAAAAAGGGGGAAAAGATTGTGACTTTCTTCTTATACAGGTTACCCCAAGGATTTTTCACATCTACTCTCCTTTCTGCTTGCCAGACAGACAAGATCTTTTGCCTGTGCTTCCCCTCAGTTTTAACACATTTAGAGGCACAATACATCTATTAGGAGAGGCCTTTTCTGTTTTACTCTTTCTCCCCATTTTCTCCCTTCCTGCCTTCTTTTTAAATTATTTTTTTATGTACTCATAAATATTGAATTCCATCCTTAAAAGTCTGTCCTAATGTCAAGCTAGAGCAAATATGTCAGTCATAGCCAGTGAGGTTGGGAAAGACTCCGACTGACCCCAGGGAGCCCTGGTCAGCTGTAACACCTTCTGTCCTGCACTGCCATGGCAAGAAGCAGTTTGAGTGGAAGGGAGATTGGGGGAAAGTTATGGGGAAAGACAAATGGCTGTAGGTAGGCTTGAGGGAGAGGAAGCTCACTTCTGGGACACCTCAAACATCTGCTTAGCAAAAGTATTAATAACTTGCAAAAAGAATAAAAGGGATGGGCAAAACAAAACAAGAGGACCTGCCTGAATTCCCAGTCGGGTTTTGCACACATCAGTGACGATGATTCACTGTCTGGTTTTCACTTTGTTCCCTTCCTTCAGCACTCGGCAGTTTCCTAACTCTGGTAAAGCTCTGCCTGGCCTTTCACTTTTCCTGACCCTTTTGTTTTGTTTTTTTTTTCTGGTTGCTTTATTAGCAATGACCGAAACTCCAGAAAATGTGGCACCCACTTCTTATCAATTTAATTTCATTGAGTTATGCTAGAAATTATTTAAGTGCTTTAAAAGCAGAAGTGAGTAAAGAATTATTATTATTTTGTCAGATCACCTCACCATTAATAGGGCATTAATCTTGGAAAGCTGGTCAAAAATACCCTCTTGGAAAGAGATACGTAGCAAAATGAAACCAGATTCTTCTATTCCTTTGCAATTTTTGCAGACATTTTCACAAATAAAAACTGTCATTGAATATGTCTGCTAAGCTATGGCAGGATTTAGAGGGGTGCTTCTCTATGAGCAAAGTGTTCCTGCTGAAATTCTGTTACGTCCCTTGTCCTCGCAGGACTGTGGCACGGATGTGACCTGTTCCTCCCCACATCCCAGTGGTGAAAGCTGCCCTGGCACTGGCACCAGATGGGGTCAGGATCTGTTCCTTTTTACTGGTGATGACAAAAATGTGGGTCTGAGAACCCTAACAGGAAAAGAAGAGGCAGGATAAGGCCTGCACACATTTCTTATGCTATTTTTCACCCTTTATGTCTCTAAACCAAGCTGCAAGGCAGACAGGAGAGAGGGCAGGGTGGCTGCAAACTTCTATCAGTCACACAAGCAAAGGATGATGGAGGAGGTTGTCCCTGGAGAAATCACTTCTGGACTGTCAAAGACCTGCAGCAAACTTCCTGATAAGTGACATTTCTCCTGCAGTGATTTTGCTTTAGTCAGAAACGAAACATTGCCTTGTGTTTTGCTACAATGTGGGAGGGCAATTGTTCCTTTTGTCTCACTCGCTGCAAATTTCTTTTCCTGAAGTTCACTAATTTGATCCCTAGACTTTCAAACTGAATGCTTTAACCAGTTCCTTCATAAACCCTGGGCTGGATGTTCCAACCCCCAGCAGGAGGCTTCTTGTGCACTTCTGAGTAGTGCCGCAGCTTTTACCACAGGAGAAGGGCCCACGGCAGGTCCCGTGAGCCCCTTTTGCTCTGTTCAGGTCCAGGGAATTTTTTTTGGTTGGTTCCTCCAGTGCATTTCAGAAGCAACACTGGCTCCTCAGAAAGGCAGCTGCTGTGCAAGGTGTTTGCTGTTGTCTCCCCTTGACACCCAGACAACAGCCCTGACTCACAGACAGCCTTGTTCAGCCTCAAAAGGGTGGTGTTAACAAGACTTTCTGTTTCAAGGGGGAATAAAACTATATTTTCTTCTCATCTCAGCCTCTGTTTCCTTCAGCTCTCACCAGGCAATAGCTTGGGATATTTATTGCTCTCTGTAATTTCTTTTGGGACCCCCTAATTTTTATTTTATGCATGGCCTAATGCAAACGTCTCCCAGTTTCAGAGGAGGAAAATTAATTTGTTTCCTCTCGATAGGAAAGTATTTGCTTTTGCCATCAAGTTGAGCTCTGGAGGGTATTCACCCTGGACAGTGGCCTGGGCCTGCAGTCCTGCAGGGCTGTCTTTGGGAATAAGGCTCAGTGAATAATTTATTTTTCAGTTTGGCTGCAAAGAGTCAAGGGGAAATTCAGTTTAATTCAAACTAAATCTCCCTCCTTTCCTGCACACATGTGTATCAATTTTGCTGCACTAAACCAGGATGCACAATGGGTAGTTTTGCTGCTATAAGCCATATGCACGTGTTTTATCTTGTATGCTTTTATATTTTTGTTCTCTGTGCAGAGCCTGAAGATATCAAGTACTCACAGCCAACACAGGGACCACAACAGAAAAAAAACACTCTCTGCATGCTGACAAGATACCAAATAAATGTAAGATCACGGGGACAAAATGTTTGCTTTGATTTTTGTTCCCTCAGCCTGCTGGAGCAGCAGGGCATGGCCAGACCCGAGGACAGGGTTGGTGGCCAGGGGCAGCTGCCAGGATGTGGATGGTCCCTGCAGGGCAGAGGGCAGCACCCAAGTGAAGGGGACAGGAAAGTTCTTCGAGTTCTGTGCAAAGAGGAATCAGGAGTCTCAGAGCCCACCAAAGTGTTTCAGTTCCTCTGAAGATGGAAACTGTGAAGCAATTTCGGGCAGTAACCTGTTTTATCATCGTGAACTGAACTCGGTATTTGACCCCGTTTTGAAAGGTGGGGATCTGTCTAACTCTGCACATATTCTTGTGCTTACTGCTAGAGCTCTAGTGTTCAACAAGTGAATATATTGCAAAAGGAACTTTGTTGCTGTTGTTAACATGGCCTTACAACGCTCACGGAGTGCTCCATGGGCACCAACTTACTGCTGCTGTATCAGGAGAGGCTGCTGAAATTTTTAGCCTAACATCCTCTGTGACTAGTTTATTCCTCTGCAGTGTTGTGTAGTGGTTATTTTTCAGCTTACACGTGCTACCCTCTCCCCTTACAGGGTTCTTGTGCCTCCCTGCAGCCCATGTTTTGCTAGGCTAGGCAGGAGCCAAGCTCTCTAGGTATGTCCATGCAGAGCAGGCTCCCAGCTCTTCCCAGGCTTCATGCTGTGACAGTCCTCCCAGCAGAAACACTGACTGTCTTGCACGGGTCTCACTCGCGCTCTGTGCAATGGCATTTGTCCTTCCTGAGCAACAGGCAGTGTGGTTCAGGACTGATCTTTTGAAAGGATAGTTACTATTTGCTGGAGCGGAATTCCTGAAAGAGGAAGTGCCTCTTGCATCCCAGTTCCTTTTGCTCTTAATTGGGCCATGTCTCAGAGTAACCCAAGGTAAGAGGATGGAAAATCACGTGCTTCTCACTTGATGGTGCTCCTCTGCTTCCACAACTGTGCCACATGTCGGCAGTGCCTGCGGAAGCTGAGCACTGTTAAACCCTCCTGTCCTCAGGTCAATAGAAAGTTTCCAGAGGTCTTCCCAGTTCATCTTCTCCAGAAGCCAACGGGATTTTTCCAGGGGAAAAATGCAACTTTATTTATGTACTTTGGAGGTAGAAGATACGCTGAATGGGGTTTTCAGTTTTCTCCTTATGGCAAATTTTCATGCAGATCTTTAGTCTAAACACTTCTGTTTCAGGCACTGGACTAGAAAACAAAGTTAAACTCAACTAAAGCTTCCCCAGCTGAGGTTAGCTGAGCACTGAAGTTCTGTCTGGTGAAGTAGGGCTACATGTGTCACTAAATCAGTAGGGCAATATTTTGAAATGCAACCTCCCAAAGCAGGCTTGCTAAGGAATAATCCAGTGTTTTCAAAACAGAGGGGCTGACTTCTCCTTACTTTGTGAAGTTATTTACAGCTAAACTGCCTTGTCTAGGTTATACAGGGTCACTGGGTGTCTGAATACCAGACAGGTGAGATATACATGTATTATCCCCAATTTTTTTACCATGGCTTCCGTATAAGGTGTATTTTCACCTCAAAACTTAACCTTCCCTTGCATCAGGTTGGGGGAATTCACCATGGTGTGAGTCAAAGCTCAGGCGAGCACCAGAAGAGATCACCCAGGGAGGGTGTGGATTTGTATCCTCAGACGCTTTTGAGAACAGGTTAGACAAACAATGAACACTGTCAGTAGACTTGATCCTGCCTTAGGGAACTACGGTGAACTACATGACCTCCCCAAGTCCCTTTCAGACTATTTTCCACAGCTCCAAGACCAGAGTTACAGCAGGAAAGGGAATTTGGCTCTTTTAGTGTTTAGTTACTTTGCAAGTTCTGAATTTAACACAGGCCATCGTGTACTTAGCAAAACACTAGAACACCAGGGATGGTGCCATGAAGTAGACTCTGGAATATGGAAATGCCATCTCGCAGTTCCAGGGAACGTCTCCTGCTGAGGACACAGCAGTATCACCAAAGCTCAGAAGCAGCCTTCAAAAAGGTTGGACAATGCCCACATACCCATGACTGCTCACAACAAGATGAAGGGGGCCCTGCTGTAGCTATGGGGTTACAGTTCCAGAAATAAACTTAATAATCATATTCTATTTCTTTTTTTCTCCACAAACACAAGAAGATTTGTTCCCCTCCTGTTAGCCACTGAAACATATATATCAGCATTAACCCTCGGGCTAAAATTAAGCTCATTGACTCATAGGCTCTCCAGATCAGGAGGACCTATTACACTCACCTTGCCTGCCCCCTTGCAGAGGCTTGAGAACCTCACCCAGGTATGTCTACATAAAGTCATTAACTCATGTCTGATCAAGTGCAAAGCCCTCAGCTGACCTGGAGAGAGGAAAGGCAAGAGGGCAATGCAGCCTCGTGGCTGGTCTTGCGTTGTATGACCAGGAGTGTACATACTAAACAAGCTGCCTCAAGGGGACTCATTCCATTCCTTCTCCCAGTGAATCTGCACCTGACTGTCCCATAGCTTCTAGAGAATGACAAAGTGTCTAAGCCACCATCTCCCCTGGCTCTAGTAGCCAAAGACTTCTCTTGTACACTTGCATCTGATTTTCAGTTTGACTTTTTCCAGTTTTAGCCAAAAAAATATTTGAGCAAAAAGCTGCCTTTATCTTTATTATCAGTAATACTGCTTAGCTTTTTTCCGCTGCTTATTGTCAGCAGAGCTGAAAGTGATCTACCAAGAGGGTCAGTATTTCCTCCACACCCCCCTGGGAACACTGGGACATAGAATAATTTAGTGTAAGTTGTATTATTATGGGTTCATATTTCTAAAAAGTAAAGGACCACAAAAAGTGCTTTTCCCATTCTCTTGATTGCACACACACTAGCAATAAAAGCATACGCAAAGTTATCTTCCTAAAAAAAAATATCATTTCTTGTCATCAATAACACTGAAAAAGAGGCTCTTTGGAAGATAATGCTCCATAAATCTGAACCACTCACTCCTGCATCTACATTTGCTTTTTCTTTGAAAAGTTTCTGTGGTAGTGGAGAAATAAAGCCTAAAAACTCAAATTAATCTAGTCTCCAGCTAGCCCTCAATAGATGTGGTTAAATCAATAGGAAGCAATACAATCAAAGAGTAGAAAGAAGTAATGATACCCCACAACAGAGGCATGAGAGAGGCAACTGCAGACCCTATGGAGCTGTAATGCTGGGTAGTGGATTAGTCAGAAGGAGGCACAAGCTGCTAAACAGAGCAGCCCCCCCCTCCCCCACCCCTTTCCTTCAGTGTACTAATTAATCAGGCATAAAAAGCTCATCAAGGAGCAGTCCAGCAATGAGAACCAGACAGAAACAAGGTTATCCTGAAGGTTAAAGACACAGGATCTTCTTTTATTACTTAAAAATCCCACAGAAAATATCTCTTGCCATCCTCACCTGATACACCACTCAAGGGCCGACTTAAACCAACCCTCTCTTGCAGGGGAGGTGAGATTGACAGCTGCCACTGAGGCCTTAAATCTTTTCGGGAGGGGAAAGTGAACGACAAGGGCTAATACTGAGGATGGCTCATCAACTTTGCCTTTCAATTTCCTGTCCTTTGTTTTCCAGCCTGGAGCTGTCGCTGCATTTACATCAGTAGTCCTTGGTAGTTTCCCAGCTGTTGCCTTTTCATTTGGGTCAGAAAAGCTCAGCTCTCCATGAGGATGCCAAAATGAGTCCCTGCATCCACAAGTGGTGGGATCATGTAGTTGCAAATGTTTCATCTACTCCCAAGATTGCTGAAACATACCCCAAAACCCCAGTCTTCACCGGGGGTGCTAAACACGGCATGAAAAAAACCCCAAACCAACCATACACCAAATGGCAGAGTGTTCTCTGGAGGACAAACAAGCTGCTATTGATCTTGTTCCTTAGGCCAGCAGGAAATGGTCACTGTCAAGCAGGACCACTGTGGTTTGGTACACATTAGGGGTGATGTACACTACTGCTCTCTACTGCCATCATCACCCAGATTTAATCATGGGTCATGCCTTAGGGTCATGCCTGAGTCCTCTTAGCTCAAATGGCACATCTGTTCTTGGAACAGGGTTGTCTGTGCTAGGTCCTTGCAACCTGTGTGAAGGTCTTGATGGCCATGGTACACAGCAGAGGAACAGCCATGACTTGTTAGCTAACATGACATAATAACTTCTGGTAAACAACCGTAATATATTGCAAATCAGTCATTCAAATGTATTTTTCTCTTCATAGCAGTCAGCAGTCTCCTGCAATTCTATTTAAAAATACTATATTGAGTCTTTGGAACTTCATCTTGTGGAGCTGCAGTAAGGTGTCTCTGGGACTGTATTACCTAGAACTCTATATTACATCTTTCTTTACTCGCCTAGTAGGCAGAGACAGCTCTTTTAGTACTTGACTGTTAGTTAGATGATGATGCAATCAGTGTTATCACCTAAATGCTTCATGGAAGAATGGCTGGTTCTCATATCTTCATATTGCCCAGGCTCATTGAAACTACTACTAAACTGGGCAGTCTCAGAACTGCAGCTATGAGCAGGATTAGTCAGGACAGTCCCCTCACTGCCTGGGGTTATTTGGAAACCCAGATATCATGCCTGGCTTTGCTAGGTGGGCTGGAATTACCCAGGGAGACTGAATAATACAGTTTTCCAGAATCTGGGCCTCTTAACCTGCCTGCTCCTCAAAAGTAGAAACAATATAATTTCTTTCTCTTTGCTCTTGTTTCTTCTGTTTCTATCATATTGTTTTTTCAGGCCTGGGATAATGAGTTACTGAATGTGACTAATGCCCCAGCCTGAAGGGATGCTGGTATCAGGTGGTAATAGAAGGAACAGTTGCCTTAATACCACTAATAACATTAACAGCACTGCGCTTTCTATTGACTAAAAGCTGCTTTGGAAGAGGTGTCCTTCCATCTTGTTCTTCCCTTCCTCACTGGGCTTCTTTTATTCAGGAATGAATGCCCAGGTTAAACCAAGTAGGAGCTTTGCAGTGAGAGGAGAGATTATTTGCCATAAAAGCTCTTCTACTTTGGCTACAGGAGAAATGAAACCAAACAGAAGCATGCTGGAGTTATTGGAGGAGACTACTGTTTTTTTCCAAGCTTTATGTTTATGAGGAAGGCTTTTTTTTTTATACCAGTAAGTCACAGGTGCCTCACCTTTAGGTGGGTATGAAAGGTGAGCAGCTATGTTCTCTGGCACGTTCCTCTCTGTCTCCCATTAATTTCTCCGGAGTATCCAAGTGAAGCAATGTTGCTCCACCTTGGGCCAAAGGCTATGTCTACACCCAGCTAAGTTGGTCTACCCCAAGGGTAGCCTGAAGCCAAGCACCTCATGTTGGTATTTTATTTAAAGGAAGACAGAACTCAGCCCAAGCTCTGTGAGCAGGCAAACCCCATCTGCCATTGCTGGGAGCTGTACCTGATCCCTCGCAGGAAGGGCCTTGGGAAGGGCCTTTGTGTCTGCCCTACACTGGTTGTAGGAGAGACTGCAAACCATCACACAGAGTGCCAGGGGCAAGCAGCAGAGGGTACATCCAGGACCTCCCCTCTCCCAGTGTCAGCTGGATCACCCACAACTAGCCCCAGTGATGCTTCCACAGGCAAGTGAAGTGAAAGGGAAGTGAACACTGCCTCTGGTGCCACTTTGAGCTTGTGTTCACTGAGCAAAGTAGCTGCAGTCACTGGATCCTTACTGGAGTAATTGGAAAGTCTTGCATAGGGCATCTAACTCTACTTCTAAATTAAATGCAAGAATGAGTTTCTCATTCATATGGAGACCCACCAGAATGTTAAGGAGAAATTTAATCACTTGCCAAGAAGTAAAACATCCTGTACATTGAACAGAAAGATATCATCACCAACAACTATACAGAAAAGAATCAAAAAGATGTTGATATTCTTGGGACATGCCCCTTAGGTACCACACATACATCCCTGCATGAAGGAGTCCCTGGAAGAAGGGTGTCTTTGAGAAGAAGAAGAACCTTGAGGGCATAACAACTGTCCCAGCATCGAAGCTGCAGCAAAGAAAGAAGTGCCAAGGTATAGTTTTCATCCTGTGTCCTTGACTTGGTATTAAAATGATGGTGTTGGAAGGTAGTGCAGATATGGATGCACAGCTGATAAGTGACTTCATGCTTAAGTAACCTGTAGGCTCAGCCTAGAGGTTGTAAGACCAAGTTAGTAAAAAAGTGATCAGCTAACGCTGTGAACTGAATTTGTCAAGGTGTTACCATTATTTATTGCTATTAATAATAACACTGACAGATAATATATTTTGCTGTGATAACCTCTGATCTTCCAAGATTAAAGTTTCCTTCCTTTTAAAGCTATTAAATATTATCTTGCTTAAATAACAACACAGGTCACTGGCTTTTCTGGCTGTTCTGATACTCAGCATAAACAGTATTAGTTGCATTGAACACAGCAGACCTTTCTCTCCTGACTTAAAGCAAAATGTTGGAAAGAAGGAAAAGCTCATTCCCTCCTTGCCAAATGACCGGGTGAATTGATTTTTTTTCCTTAGTTGTTATTGTTTCTCTGTCATTAGCTCTGGGTAAATAAGCTTGGCAACATCTCATTTTGAAGCTGCCTTTGCATACTGAACTTTGGACCTCATGGAAAAACGGGTGAGTTAAAGGTGCACTATACTAATGGATACACTGAGAACAATGGGTGGTCTTCTAGGACACAGTCTGCATAAACATGTGCTGTGCTGTAAGAGTGAGGCATCCCACCCATTGTTCTCAGCGTATCCATTAGTATAGTGCACCTTTAATTCACCTGCTTCTCCATGAGGCCTCTCACACTGTAGTGTGAGTGAGATGTGGAGAGGAAGGAAGAACAGGTGGGGACCCGGAAAGTCACCGTATTACAAGATTGCAAAGTATCACAAATTGCAACTTTTGAACAACATCTGGTACTAAAGCATTTCCAAGCACAAAAAGGCAGGAGAATTCAGATTCTGCAACCCAGATAAATTTCTTTTAAGGAATGAAGTCAGTGAACAGGGAAGAAAATTCCTGTTTTCAGCACTTTTCAGATGCCAGAGGTACAAACTGTCCATCCTTCCCTATGGATGGAAGCTGTGGACCCTTACAGGTAATGCTTGGTGAGGAGATAAATTTAAGTGGTTATTCTTGTGTTGTGGAAGTAAGGGCTGAGCTCTCCATCATCCATCTTTGCTATGAGGTTTTGAATGATTACAACATACAGGATAGTGCCTTTAAAGCCCGGGCACGAGAAGAACTTATTAGTACTTCATGCATCCTGGTGATATCTGTGAAGTTAGTAAGTACTAGGACCAGTCAACATTGCTTTAGGTGAAATTACAATTATGGTAATGAACCAAATATGATGAACAGTTGCTATGCAAGGAGCTGGTTCACTTTCTCAGTCAGGGTCACCTTGGTGCTGTGAAACCCAAGTTTTTTTGTAGTGAGCTCAGATGAGAAGAACAAAAACTTCATTTATAATCAGGTTTGGACTGGAACTCTGACAGCAGTTTTTGCTATTAGACATGATGACTGGGGCAAAGCTGGTTAATTTTAATTTTATTTTCCTGTGAAAATACAGGCAAAAGTTGGTGAGGTTTGTAAAAGATTTGAAAGTCACTGTCAAAAGCAGGCAGGCCAAGAAGTACTGCACGTTTGCAGGTAAAAGAAAATAATCTGAAATGCCGAAATGGTGACTACTGCTGTCCTACACTCCTTGTATTAGAGGAGCACAAGTTAGGTCTGAGATGGGTGGAATTATCTTCTGGTGTCACGTTCCTTTGGCTGCAGAGGAAGCCTTGGGAAAGCAAGGTTATATTTTAGATGCCTAAAGCTAGATAGGGTGAATCCACACCAGAGGGGCTATTCTGTTCACTTGAGGCAAATCCATTCAGAGCTTTGATTTTTATCTTAGTCCTAGAGGTGAAAGGACAGCTGTTATGCCAGACTGAAAAAATACTGCTTGGTGTGAATTCCTGGTCTTCTGAATAAGTTTATCAAAGTGTTGCAAGAGCTGCAAACATCAACCGCTTGCTGGTTTTCAGAGAGATCAGAGATGTGCCAGTCATATCAAGAAAGAAGGATGGGAACAAAGAAGCCTGTTTACCACATTCAGCTCTGCTATAACCTAATGCAACTTATTGGAAAGGTTGGATTTGACAGCAGCACATGCCCAAGTGGAGGAAAACTGTAGTTCATGAAGTTATCCAACAGACAAAGTCCTGAACTTCCCTTTCATAAAGCCCTGATGTGATCTGGCTTCAGGGTAGAGCACTATTATGTAGTACCCAGATTAAGTATACAGCAGATACAGGCTATGACATAGGCATGTAGGCAACAGTTCTTATTAGAAAATTAGGTGGTGTTAGGGCCGTTCTCTGGCAATGAGACCAACTGACCTGGAATGAGCCATGTCCGTGTCATTAACCTCCTCTAGTCACTGCATGGGACGACTGAACACAGGGCATCTCTTGGGAATAGTCTCTGGCTGCACTAACTCCTGAATTCCTGGGATGTGTGTGGGAGAACGCTAATTGATCCAGGCCAAAAATGTGCCAGGGCAGGTTCGAGGAATTTTACAATATAGACTACCAAATTCCAATGCTTGGGAATATTACCTGCCACTGTTTAATTTACTAGCAGACTAGGTGTAGCCCTAAGGGCTTGTGCACACACACAGACACCTATGGTGCCTTTGAGATGTGTTTCGAAAGGTGCCTGGCAGATAATGTGGTGATCAAGAGACTGACTTAAGGACAACAAGCTCACTGCTGCCTTTCTGAGTTCACATTAAGAGCTTTTTTAGATTGTGCTTCCCGTGGCTAGAGAACATTCTTTTACAAAAGGACAGAACCTAAACTAGTGCAGAGAATACCGGAGATAAATACATAAATAAAATATGTCTCCTTTATTCAGCTTAATCCTGTATTCTAGTCCAGAAGACAGACTTTAGAAGTGCATTTCACGCAATCTATATTGCAAGTTAAGACTCACTGCAAGTAACCACATTTTCCTTCCGACTGTGTGTGCCAGAGAAAGCGTGAGCCACTGGAAAAAGGAGAACATAGAAGGCTCATTTGTCCAGATTTCAAGGAAATTCACTTCTCCCTGCGGATTAATTCTGACTGTACAATGGCAGGTTTAAAATGTTTGATTCTTGTTTATGTCTGTTTTTTAAACCGTATCTCAAGAGGATTTAATTAGATTTGATGTTCATGATATGCTATTTACCGGATTATGATGAGATCAGCTGATAAAGCTTGACATAAACTTGGCAACTTGTTTGGTGCTCTCTCAGTCTTTAGAATTTAATTATGGCAATTTCAAAACAGGAAGCTTGGAAACAACACGAGGATTAAGGACTTGCTGTTGCCCCACTGGGATCAGTAAGATTTATGTCATTGGTTGTCACTTTTGTCACCGGCTCTCAGCATGAGCAACCGCCTGGGTCATGAGTGCCCGTGTTCCTGTTCTGCCTAAAATGGACCAAATGCCAATGACATTTCTCCTTGGAAATGCTTTTCCCGAGGAATCCCACCAGCTTCAATAGTTTTTCGTGGCTGAGGTGAGAATGGAGTTAAGTGACACTCTAAGGATATGTGCAGACATACAAAAGCCTGGGACTTACGTTTTTAAGCAATTTCCCAGGGAATCTTCATGGATATATTCCCCTGAGGGGCATAAAATACGTTCGAATGCACAGGGCCAGAGCAGATGGAGCTCTTCATTGTAAAGATGATTTGCATGAGAGTGCTATTTTTCCACACTTCCACTCATTTTAAGCTTCCTTTCCTTTTTACCATGAACAACTACTTCTGGTGGAGGCTGCTCTATTCCTTCTGTAAGCCATCCAGATGCCAAGAGCTAACACCCTGCAGTGTACACAAGCAAGTTCCTTCCTAAACCCACCTATGGTTAAGGATCAAAAGACCGTGGTTGAAATGCAGAATTGTTTCTTTTTATAGCTTTCCACAACCAGAGAGATCACATCTCTGTTTAATCTGTATTTTAAGCAGCTAATAAATAGCCCTGCAACCAAAGCATCTGAGCACTCACAGCTCTTCTTGAAACCAAGAGGATGTAAGTTACTCTCAGAACCAAGCCACAGCTCTCTTTTTTGAGGACTTTGTTACTGATGCCTGGTGCTGGGTAGATGGAGAACCTTTCTCCTATTTTCCAGTGTAAGGAAGCAAAGCGAGCATGTCAGATATTTAAGCCCCCAAATGGATTCTGGGACATTTTAATAATGGTAAAAATTGTAGATGTCTGTGCAGGGAGAACTAAGGGGATTCAGGAGCAAACACTACAGGTGGGATTTGAGGGCTTCAGACACTTAAATGTTTTTGACAGTCCTATTTCTCACCTCGTTTGGAGGAAGCATCTGCTACAACTGCTGAATTCACTGCCGCAGAAAAACACCACAAGCCAAAGTATGAATCCAGCCTGTCTGAGCTCTGACAAAAAATATTTCCAAAACACCTTTTAAAATTCATTTGCCTTCTGTAAGGCACTGTGTTGTCCTACCTTCTTTAGAAGTGGTGGGAAACAAAAGAAAGTCCTCTGAAAATTGAACTATAGTTGGTTCGAAAATCCGATGAGGTTTGATCCTATTTCCACAGGTTTGCAAATAAGCTGTAGATACACTCTTCTGGACAAGTCCCACTCTCTCCACCATTACACTGCATGGAAACTGAGGTAGTCTGTGCCGAGGTACTCTACCCACAGTCTATGTCCTTATTTTAAAGTTGATAATTGCTTGTCAAACTGATTGACATTTGTAGAACTGTTTTTTCCATAAGACATTACTCCCTCCACACACATCCACCAAAAAAAAGAATAGACAATTTGATTTCGTACTGCTTTTCCCCTCTTCTAAGCACAGTAACTTTTTCTGCCTAAAAGTAGTAATTACTTAATGAATAGTCCTCCATGTTTCCCTGTCAGTCACTCACTGTAATGAACAACTCGTTTTGTCTGCTTTGTTAACAATATAAAAAAAAGTATTAAACTAATAATAACAAAGATTTTCTAGGACTTTGCTGTTAACACACAGGGTGCCCCACAGAATGTATGATTGGGATAACAAGAGGGGGAGGGTGAATTTTCTCTCTAGACATCCAACAATATTTTGTACTTTTCTTTGAGCTATGGGACTGTATTCCCCGTGCTACTTCTCCTGTACCTTCTTATCTTCAACCACCCTGAATAACTGGAGCATATTTAGGGGACCAAGTCCAGCTATTATTTGTTCCCCTTCTGTGAAAGTTGGTTTTTTGTGTTGTGGTTTGTTGTTTTTTTTTTTTTTAAAGCCAGATCTGTGAACCTCTGTTGAGCTGTCGGTATTGAGGTCAAGGCTTTTTACAAGCTAGAATTTTTATCATGAACTGGAGCCCAGAGTTAATTGTACACAAAGACACATTGTTGTTTCCTTTAGGATTTACAGTACCACTGAATTTTAATTATTGGGTAACATTTCTTCCATTATAGCCCTCACTCCTCCTCCCCTTTTCGTGCCAACCCATGTTTCTTTTAGTCGCAGCAGCTTGCTATGCAAAGTGCAAAATACCCCCAATAAATAAACAAATTGTGACCTCAACTTTGATGAAACATTATATTTATCCCTGCCTAAAACATACAAACAACAATAAAAAACCCCAAGAGAACGATTTAATGTGAGCTACAAACTGTAACCTATTGTTTCCTATTTATCAGCACTGGTTAATTTCGAAGTTCAAAGCCCAGTCCTAGACAAGAGCTATACAGGAGGTCTTTATCATTGCTGGGACAAAACATTCACTTATTGACAAAGGCTCTTGTGGGCATTAAAACGTTCTCAGATTCTTTCTATTTGATGATAAAACAGACATGCTGAAATGCTTCACCAATTGCCATGAAGCAAATGCTTCTATGGAGCTTGCATGCAAGTAAAACTAATAATTCACTCCTAGACTGTGAGTGGTTTCACAGACAGAGTGTTTGTATGACTAAGCCTTGAGTCTTTCTTTAAAAGTAACAAGCAGTAGTTTCAAAAGGCATCTGATAAACATGAGGCTGTGTGTATTAATTGGCTTGGCCCTTGATTTTCCTCCTGGTCTCCACGCTTGAGTTCTGTGCAATATGTGGAGCCTCAGTCTATGGAGCAGAGTGGATTTAAGTAGCCCCAAAAGTATAATGGGAAAAAAATGATGCATTCAATCAATAAAAATCCCTTTTGTGAACCAATTGTATAAATAGTTGGCATCAGTTTATCACTTAGTCTCTAGCCACTTCAATCCTGTGTGTTGTTTTATGAACCATAGATTTACCTCTTATATACAAAAAAAAAAAAGCAGTTTTTTGGGCTGGACCACTCAACTTGAAATGAATTCCAGCCTCAGTGGGGAATGACATCAGAGGCATGGTGGGTTTCCAAGCTGAAATAAACCCAGAGAGGGCCCTGGAGAGGTTTTGTGGGTGGGAGGACTGCAGTGTGTGCAATGCATGGGGTAGATCCCTGTTGTGTGTCTCCCAGAGCCAGAGCCTTGCCAAATGCCTGTGTCCAGTCTGCAGTGCCAATAGTCAACAACGAGGGAATAAGAAGGCTCCATTTTAATGATTTATGAACCTTTCACCCCCTCTTATTCTTCCTGCTGTGTTCTTCTCCCTCTCCCTTTCAATTTGTCTTCCAGCTCCCACCCACAGCGTGGCTCTGATTCTGCCTCTGGATAAGGTGGTCTCCATGCAGTTCTCCCAAGTGCCCATATTTTCCTTTCACTCACCAGGTCAGAGTGTGGTCCTTGGGTGTGTAGGAGGAATTATTCCCTTTCTCATATCCAGCTGACCATGGCTGCTGTCTCCACGGACAAGCCAAGTCTTGGTCAGCCAAAGGGGGGGAAATTACTTATTTCCCTTCAAAATTTCTTGATAATGAGAAGAACCTATGAGATGGTCCTGTAGAATTACAGTGGGACTTGATTTACCTCCTCCTGGACTGAGTGAAAAGCTTAGATGAATTTGGCAAAAAATACCAAAGTCAATTGGAGGGTAAAGGGGTCTTTACATCTATGAAGGCATGAATTATTTAATGAAAACACATCCACCCAGCAGCAGCACTGCAGAGGTGGAAACCAGTCTCCTGGGCTGTTCTCTTCAGTTTGACTGTCATGATAAATGCTTAAAGAGATTGAGCTCCAGCCTCTTTCTGTGGATGTTGCTTCTTCTGCGTGTTGAGATGAATCACACAGAAACCACACATTTAACTACCTAATTTAGTTACATGCTTAAAGAAACAAAAATTTATTGGGAGTAAGGGACACAGGCAACCTGGGGACCTTTTTTCTCCTGTTGGCTTGCTGACAACAGTGTGTGTGCGCCATGGAGAAGCAGCACCATAAACCACTATAAGCAATATTGTCTGTCTCTCAGCCTCTGCAAGATCTGTAACCTCATTCCTGCAGGATAGTGGACCAGTCTTGGATTTCCCATTGTTTAGCTCTTCTGCTATGGGAATAGACCAGTTCTGAGGGCTAACTGAGAGGGGAACACAGAGGAAATCCCATGACCTAAAGAAAGATCTTCAGCGAGATACCAGCAGTCCCCTGTTCTTCGGGAATCATGCAGTTCACCAGAACATTGGGTCTTTTCAGTCTAATGTCCATTGATTTCACCTCAGATGTAGACACTAACCTTTTGGCAGCCTGTGCTTTAATAACCATTACTAACCTTCCTCGGACGGCTTAGATTGACTCTTGAAATGACTCAATGCCTGTCAATGTCTCTGGACATGTAAACACACTAGTTCCTCTTAAAAACAAAGGGGAGAAGTCATGCAGTTGTTTGAGATCTCCAAAACTCATCTGCAAAGGGAGAAGCCAATGCACAGCATGGGGGTTGTGCCGAGAGCTGCCTGTCCTTGCTCTTACAAACAATTGCACGAGGGAATTGCATGAGTCAAGGAAGCAGCAGGACTTCCCAGGATCCCAAGGGGGGCTTAGCTACTGCAACTGCAGAGGCAGTTAAAAAAAAAAAATTAGGGAAGAGGTCACTGTGTACCCATGGCTGGGAGAAGTGAGATTTACTGTGCCCTGTCAACACAGAAAGAACCAGAGATGGCTGTTGGATTGAGTCTTAGCAAGAAAACTCCAAACGGGATCGTGCCTTTGAAGGAGTCTCTTGTGCCTCCAAAGTGCAAATATAAGAGGATGGGTCATAGCTCTGTTCTGCTGTGGCACGCTGAGAAGTGATGAGAGAAGGGTTCCTGTTGTAAAAACGGCAAAAGATCAAGTCTTTCATTGACGACACAAGGGCAAGACTTTAAGTGACTAAGATCCCAGCTACTCTCACGCTTGCAGCAGCTCAAGAAGCGATCACCAAGGGGCAAAGCCCTCAGCAGCACCCATGGATGACTCACATGTTTGGAAAATGAGTTACCTTCCCTGCTCACTTTGGAGTCTTACATTGATACTCCCAGTTTTGCGAATATCAGTGTTACTGGTTGTGAGTGACTTGGTGTGCTTGGAGAGAGGGCTGTGCCAGCATCCAGCAACTACTCAGAGAGCAAACCATGGTCTTTGCCATGAAGATGCCTTTTATACCAGGCAAATATGCTTGGCAGAATATGTACATTTTGTCATGCAACATGACCACCAATTGTCTTGCTCTGTTAAGTCTAACGACCAGGCAGCAGCCACATGTCTAAAGACAACCCATCTTACCTTCTTCCCGAAGAAACTTGGATGAAAAATAACAATGTTTTGGGAGTTGCTGTTAGAACAAGTGATAGTGGCAGAGCAAAAATTTCTCTGGATAATAAAGACATTTTCTCCCATCAGTGAACTTCTTTCCAGAGCTCAATGAAACAGGATACTTTGAATTAACAGAAAGTCTCAGATCTACAGAGTGTGACTGAAGGATAGTTTTCAGCATTTGTTTTTTCCAACACAATCTGAATTCTTTTTGATAAGAAAAGGAAAAAAAAATAAGAAGGGAATCTCTCCCCTCCTAATTTTAACCGTTTTTCTTGGAATCTTTATAACTTTGGGGATTAAACTGAGCTCTGCATGTGCATTTTCTGTACATTCAATTAACAAATGCTTGCCTTTCAGCTCTTTTAGTAAGCAAAAGAAAACAGAACAGGATTAACTTTGCTATCCTTCATTGAAAATGAGTTCCCCTACTGAGCAGTAAGCACAACCATGGAATACATGGTACTTACTTAATACACTGGAAAAATATTCTTTGTTGGACTTACACTCTCTTTCCTAAATTATTTTGCTTGTTGTTTCTTGGTTGTGTTTGGTCGGTTTTCTTTTTCGTCTTTTTTTTTTTCTTGTTACAGCCAGAAGGGACAATCAACATAATTTCCATTTGCAAACTGGACACATATATTTTTTTCCAGTAACTTTAATGAGAGCCAGGCTTGTGTAAGGAATCTAAGGGTGAGTCTTTTCCTGCTCCCTCTCACATCAAAAGAAAAGTTTTCATTGACTTCATTACTGCTAGGTCAGGATGGAGTAAGATATTGGGAAATAACACTCTGAGAAGAAAAGTAGCATCAGCATGATGCTATAGTATCATTCTGTTATCGCAGGTCACTATCAAATTTATATACATGTAAATCACTAATTGCTCTAATATTTTGCAAAGTACCTAATCCAGCATCCATTTAATGAAGCAGAGGAGTAGTAGCAGAGCAATCCTCCCAGTGTTTTCATGCAAGTTTTATCAAGTCTAGAGAACCCACCGAGTTGGAAAGACTGCTGCCCTTCATTAATGCAGTAATGTAACAATGAATAAATCAGCGTGTCCTTCAAACTCCCAGGAGTCCTCCAGCCCTATACACAGTGTGACTGTAAGATGAGGGGAAGGAAGGCAGGGAAGTCCTAAAGATTAATCAGATAATAAGGGAAATTCCTTAGTCCTGAGCACAAGGTCTTTTCCCCTCTCCAGCCTCCCCGAGAACCCACAGAAGCCGTATCGCCCCCGATTTGCAGCAGAGATAAGGATGCCCTGGCCACAGCGAGATGTACAACAAACACAACTTTATCGCCACACGCAGGCTCAGGATCAATAAGCAGTCATCACTTAGACGTCTTGCAGGAAGTATCTGTGGGATGAGACAACCCCTCATGCCCCCCCTTTCCCAGCCTTAGAAGTCCCTGGGTCACATAAGCAGGGCCTCGAAAGAAACAGGAAAAACTCTTACCCCAGGTACAAGCCTGGGTCTTGGCAGCAGCAGCCTAATGAATGACAAAGAAGGAAAACGCTTGATTTGGACCATGTTTGTTTTTTCTTGTTTGTAGAGCTTGTTCCTCAAAGCTACCATTGGAGAGAAGTTTCATTCTGTGTGTGCTTTCCTGTAGGCCTGGCAGGAAAACAGACACCAAAAGAAAGGGAAAAAAAAACCCCAAAACCAACAATCCTGATGCTGGAAACATCTGGATTTTTTTATGTGCTTAACATCTCTGGAGAGTCTGTTTTTGTTTGTCCTTCTTGCCAATAAATTCAATGCTTTTCCCTGGAATATATGGGAGCAGGAAATATATATTAAAGATAAGTATTCCTGTTTAAACTCAAGCTTGGATTATTAACAGCAGTGTGGCCATGATGAGAAGCAGCGAGATGATAACCTTTATGAGCAGTATTACGCTATCTCCCAGCCTCTGCAGAGTTAGCTGTAATCGTTGTGCAACCCAGACCATCAAAGGAAAGATAAGATCAGATAAGCAAAATACTGTTGTGATTTTGCCTCAATGCTGTTCAAGTTATAATTATTACTTTTCCTATCTTTGGTTAAAATGAGGGTGAAAACTAATGTTTTATTTACACACACTGACATATATATATATTTATATCTTTGACCTCTCAGATCCATAAAAACATGTATGTCCATATGTTATACTACCTCAGGAAGACCCTGATTAAGTTGGTGGTTGCTCAGTCAGGTGGTTTAGTGCACAAGCAGGCAAGATCCAGCCTGCACAGCACAGAGGAAGCCACCTGCAGAGGAAGGATGATGGAGAGAAAATTTCAGAAAGGCAAAGTCTCCTTCAGGAAACAGGCAAGAGACACCAACATGAGCAGCTGCCTGCAGTAGGTGAGCACTGATCTGGAGCTTACAGTCATACTGGCCGGGGCTGTCCCCTTTCCCCAAAGGAGTTATGAATTCTGAGACCCAGAATAATCGTGACAAAGTGAATGGGGCAGACCACTGGAAATGCCTCCTCTCCTGCATCTTGAATGTCCACCTCCACCTCCAAATAGGCAGATGGGGGCCCAAAGAAATACTCCCCATGAGGTGCACTTCTACAGGTTTCATATATCTGTAAGATCCATAAAAGCAACAGCAATTTGGGTGTCTACCTAAAATTTTTCTGAGATAGACAGAATCCCTTTGTTTGCAAAACCCTGGGGTGATCCCATGCCTGGTGAGATAACTGGGGAGTTTATCACTGATTTCAGCTGAAAGAGGCTCACACCCTCATTCTGTAACTTTCTTGAGGTCAGGTTTGCTTCCTATATTTCCAGCACTTCTGCTTCTGGTCCCGAGTGGAACAGACTTTCTTGAGGGTATGTTTGTACTTCCCAGTCATTTGCATGTAATTTTATGCAAACATTTTTATCACAGATCAGTTCACACAACCACAAGCTGTGTTTTTATTTTCTCTGTCAGCTGTAAGCTTCATCTACGTTGCTTTTTCTTCCTCTCCTTGCTCCAGTATGGCTACATCAAAGTAATGGCACAAGGTGCAAACCCTAACTCTAGATGCCCTGCATTTGTGCAGCAAAATATTCTGCTTTCCATGTACCTTATGTTGGTCTGAGCCTGTGTATTTCATACCCTGCCAGCAGCAGCACTTTTGGAGCTTCAGTGAAACATATGCATTAATGAAATTGCAGCACAGCAAAACTTGGGCAGGCAAGCAGACCTTTAAGATATTTCTTGTCACAAGAGAGAAGTAAATTCTTTACCAGGCAGGCAATTCTTGTATCGGTGGGTCATTTCTTCAGAAGGCTTGAATCAAAAGATCAAACGATGCTATAAAATTTTCCATTTGCCAGTCAATGACATCCATCCAGTTGAAATGCCTCTGTAGTGTCTGTCCCCAAACAGCTGAGAGGATGAGAGGTAGGGCTGGTGCAAGCAAAGGCTGAAGGAGCAGGAGGAGACTGTGTGGGGACCCACGGTGGGAAGGGGGATAGCAGGACTGGACAGAGTGACTGCACTCCTCTTTTTGCCATTCTCCAGAGAGCAGAAGCCTCATTATTTCACAGGTAACAGGCAACAGTGATCCAGAGTGAAGAGCTCAGACCAGATCAGAGTGATGAAAAACATCAGCAAGCTTCAATTTAAAATTGCTGGGTTGGAGCTGGCACGTCCACAAGAATAACGCTTATTATATGGTATCCATTTCATCTACTTCTGCTTGATTAAATACTAGCTCTTATCTTACTGAACACTGGAAGTTGTTGCTACATCACATTGTGGATTTATCAATAACTAATTCTCAGCTGGGGAAATATGTATTTCATGTATGTCTACACAAGGTGCTTGTTGCTCAATTTAAAACATGTCTGATCTGAAGCTAATTTACAGATTTGTTCACTCTTTCAGTGACTCTTACCAGTTTCAGTTACAAGGAAGTAGAAATTCACCCTTTGAAGATGCCAGAATCTGGCGCAACATGAGAAACTGACTCCCCAGATGAGCCTTGAAATGCCAAGCTTCATCTTACTGAGATTTTTTTTATTTTCTCTGGCCCAATTTTAAATCCTAGAAAACAGGCGTTTGTGGTGGATCTGCTGAGGCAGCTCTCAGGGAACTGTAAAAGCACAGACTGCACCACGATGCCATGAGGGGCCAGGAACTGCTCATGGAAAAGCTCCATGTTTTCACACGCAAAACGGAGTGTAAGGTCTTTGTTAGTACAGCCCTGAGTATTTCACATTATGGCTCCAGGAAGGGCAGCACATTTAACACAGCGCTGTGATCATGGACAATGCTGCTGCATTCACCCAGTGGTGGATGGCCATAGGAAAAGGGATCACGATTAACTCCATCGGTGCCAAATGACACACCTAGCCTGTGCTCCAGCTAGAGGCCCTTTCTTAGTATGAACAATGAAATCAAAATTAAACCACACGGAATGCTAGGAGCTTCTTTTCCTACTGTTATTCATGTAGATTTTTTTTTTTTCCTGAAAAAATGTTCAGAGCCAAGGCATGAGCAGGTGCTGCAGGATCTGAGCTGCACTGTCAGCCTCTTTAATGGGACCTTGAACTACCAACCACAAGTACAGACCAGAATATGCTGGAGCGTGCTCTACAAAGGAATATTCACAGAAGAATCAGATCAGTTTTAAGTTTGTATTCACCATCATTCCTTTAACTAACATCTCTGCAAGTAAAACCACACCAGAGAAAGAAACAGCTCCACCTTAGTAAAACTAATTCCTTTATATTCCCCCCCTTCTTTTTTTTTTTTTCCTTTTTCAGTAGGGGAAAGTTTCCTGACTTGTTGGAACAAAACTGAGAAGCTTTTTGATCCAGGAGCAAATGGGTTAAAAGAGCTTCAGAGTTTAAAGCTCTGCTTTGCTCATCCTTAATGGAAACTCAGGGACTGAATTTAGTATGGTGTTTGTTGAGAACAAGGAAAAAATCGTCAGAGAAGAGACTGGCAAAGAGAGATGGTATGCACAGGAATTAAATGCGGTTGGGTGTCACTGTGCAGGGCGAGTCTGAACTATGTATGTGCGTGTAAGAATTTGTAGTAGTCTGTGTGCTGGCAAAAGAACTGGCAACCTGCCCTAAAATATCTAATAGGCTCCTCCTGAGTTTTTGAATCCCTCCTCAGTGCTCAGTGACAGAGGAGAACTTGATCCCCATTTTAAAGCATCCCTAAGTTAGGGATATGTGGGCTATATGTGGCATTCAGATTAAAAAAAAAAATTAAAAATCAATTTGGACCTTAATAGAACTGGAGACCACGTGCAGCCTTCAGAACCAGCTCTTCCCACAGCAAAATTTGGGGATGCCCGGGGACTGGTCGTGTTCCTACTTCAGAGCCAGGGTCCAATTTCAGATGCCTTCTCAGACCCCATAATCCATCACCATTTTCAGCCTGCATTTTGTGATTCAAACTTACACAGCTTTTTCTACATAGAGAAATAAAAGGAGCTGTGCAAGTTCCTCTGAAGGCTGCTCCCTAAATCTCTAAATATTCAAGAGAGCTTGAAGTTCCCTCCTAAGAAAGAAGTAAGCCTGGCTGGTGTCATTCTATGGCTTCTTCTTGCAGTAATCAGCTGATTACTCCAGCTTTGGCCATCTCCAAAGTAATTAAATTGGCTAATAGTTCCTAATTTTAAAAGCTAAAGAGTCAACAGACAAGCAACTGCAGCAGCCTGATCCATTTCCTCTCTGTCTTGATCACGGCTCTTCTGCATCGCTGACTGCTGTTTGTCCGTGCTGTAAGCTGAAAGGACTGCAGAAGCTGAGGGAGACTTCAACAGAGGACATTTGTGGATATGCCAACCTACCCATGCTTGGTCCACCTGGATGCCCTGGGGTCTCCTTCATGTCAGAAGATTCCTGAGCTGTCTTCACCTGTGCATGGGTTTGCATGAATGGCAGATGTGTTTAGCTGGGAGAAAGGGCTCTGAACAAAGACCATTCAAGACCTAAAGACACTGAAAAGAAGATGGAGGAAGAGAAGACATCTCAGAATAGCATTTCTCATGTCATACGGACTCATGGAAAGCCCCTGATTGCCTGGCACCATGGGTTTGTATTACTAGGTCAGTTTTGCACAAGCATCTAATGAAAGGCATTGGGCTTCTGCAGAATCCCTGTAAGAGGAACAAACCCAGTCACCAAAAACAAAACCAGCTGTGCTGAGAACTCTCCATCTGCCCCTGATGGCCTCACACAGCACTCACAGAAAAACATTCATCCTCCTATTTACTGCAACTGCTTAAATGCATCTTTATATGAAAGCCCAGAATAGCTTCAAAAGCCTCTATCTTAGGAAAATAACACACATTTAATAGCCTTCCAGGAAAGCATCACATATAAATTGAACAAGGTCATTTAGCCAAATAGCACTTAATTACAGCCAACCGAGCAGCACCCAAACTCATGGAGCTCCTCCATGGAAGAGCTCTTCTTCCTTGGACGAAGACTAAAAACTAATGGGACTGTGTAAATTCAGCAAAGCTCCCTGTCAAATGCATACGCAGTTGAAGGGTATTTTCTAGCTCTTCATCACCCATGCTCAGCTTTTTCTACACCCCGGCAGACTGGAACTGCATCCAGGCCAGCTGCACTGATGACAGTGCAGAAGCAGTGTGAGACCTAGAGGTGATATTAAATGACTGAGACAGTAAAAGAATACACCAATCAAGGTGTTTCCCTCTACTAATTAAGGTCCTGTGAGGCGTCACCTATGTTCTAATGCTTCCCCTACCCACAAGATCTTCCCAGAAGGCCACAGTGGAAAAACAGCTGCCTTCCAGCAAGCTACAGACTTTCTATCCACCTTCACTGAAGCAGATCAAAGCAGCTGTCACCTCCCTAAAATGGAACATTTGAGTGGTTAAACTGAAGGCCAAAGAGGCTAAATTAGTATTATTTTTAGCCAAAGTTTGTTACCCTTCATCAGAAAAGTGCCAGTCCAGCCAGCATACTGCTTCATATATAAATATCACTGTTCAGTGAGACAGCAGGATCCTTGTGAGGTTTAGGAGGCCAGAAGAGGAGAGAGAAGTATTCTACCTCCATCACACATTCAGGAGGCAATGCATGACTGGGATATGAGCAAGGTCTGGAAGAAACTGGCCTCCCAGACCAATGGCAGAGCCTGTCCTCAGCAGCTGGTGCACCAAAGTGGCAGAGCAATCCCTCTTGGTGCTTGGAGGCAAATTGACCCTCTTGCAACAGTCCCTTGGGAAAGAAACTGGGACAGCTCAGCATTGCTTGAGGGACAGACCAGCCCAACATCCCAGGAGAGGACCTGATGATGGGAGAAAGGGCCTGCAGCATCTGTTGCAGGCATCCACATTTGTGCTTTAGTCACCTCTGATGGCACTGACTGTCACTTCTCAAAGATGGGAGGACTCCGGGCTCCTGAGTCACCTGCCTCACTCTCCCTGCTCCATCACTGGGGTTGGTGCTGACCAAACACTCCTGCTGATGGTTCCCATCAGCTTCCCATCAGGGCTGGGCTGCCAGCTGAGCAAAGGGACTGGGTACCCCAGGGGAGCATCTGGTAGGTCCCTCGCCATCTGCAGCTTTGGGTGGCGGGAGGTGAGGATGAGGAATGCCAGACTTAGACTTTCGTAGACATCTCTAGTGTTGATTAGTTTCAGTGATATTCAATATTAACATTTGTGTCCCCTGAGTTCTTTGCCTTTCAGAACAGGACGCCTACTCATTAATTAGTTCAGGCTTTTACCCAGAGGGTTATTTTGGGGATAGGCTTAGTGTTACAAAGTGCTCACTCTGTGCTCTGACCAAGTAGTTTGCTGTGAATATGGAGTTGACATCACGTCATTTAGTTCATTTATTTAAGTGTTGATTTGTAGCTGATGCACCCACGGGTAATGCTGACAGCAGCTCCAATTTCTTCATTAAAACACAGTGATATAAACACAGCCCTCACACCTCGTCCTGCCTTAGCTATAACCTGCTCACACAAGGAATAGTCATAGCATCACTGATGACAGCTAGGGCCTCTCAGCAGTGGTATCACTCTTATCCCTGATGTTTCTGGATGGCATCTGAGACAAGAGAATACCTGGGACTCCACCCAGACGAAAGATGCTGTCAGTATTCTCCACAGAAACAGGAAATCTCCAGGTTAATTTAGGGCATGAATGAGCTCATTGGTATGGACACAAAAACTCCCAGCAGAGATCTGGACCCATGCTGGAAGGATGGCTTGGCCCTGAAGAGGTTGAGGTTCTGCTTCCTGGCCCCACTGCTGTCCTTTGTTGTGCTTCCAGCAAGCTGGATCACCACCCCATGTTCTCAGCTTTCCCTCCACTCCTTTGCCCATCCCTTTCATTTCTTTTGAGTATGATTTTGCCCCATGTGAGCACCTCACTAGTTTTAACAGCACCTTGTAACACTGCTGGCCATGGTAAGTAATAGATCCCATGAAATCACCTGTATGTGCTCCAGTCAGGGAGTAAGGAACACAGAAACTGTATCATTCCCAATGGCAGTAAGAAAACTGCTTACTCCTCAGTATCTCAAAGATGTATTTTCACAAAGGGGAAACTGAGGTAATGACAAGTTTTTGCAAAAAGCTTGCGACAAGATAGAGAACAAGGTCCAGCTCACAAAGAATCAATTTAATACTCAATTCACTAGCTTACTCTTCTTCTTTAGCCATATAAACAGCAAGTTTGTCAGGGCCTGGATGGCTTGCACAGCTCCTGCGTCTCTCAAGCTCATCATGGTGGCTTTCCTGTCAAGTACTGCTTGAACGCCCAAGTTCTGGATTCTCCCACAGCAGGTTATAAGGCTGGCATCTGACATGTGCATGGGAGAGGTTGGGTTCCCCAAGCTCAGCTGTGGTTTGGAGCACATTGCTCCTTAGAGCCATGGCCATGCTGTGACCGCAGGGACAGTCTAACGGTTCTCCTCCAGGACCCTGTGCTGCAGCAGTGCCCAGGTCTGGATGAGTAGACAGACATGTGGCAGGGGCATTGTTGAGGGGGTGGAAGTGCTGCGGCAGGAGGGTGTAAGCCAAAAACTATATGAGTGAGTTTCATTAGTTGATCACAAGGTTCAGTGGTTTGCTGTCACTGCTGGGAACCACCCAGAGTATCATTTTGGGTCAAGCACTGACATAGGGAGAGCTAAAAGCTGGCAAAACCAGCCCACTTCCACCAGCTGCTAGGACAGTGGAGCACTGGCTAAAGCCTTTAGCGAGAGGTTGGTGAGAATGTAGCCTGGGATACCTACTGGGCTCCTTTGGGACTATGGTCCTAATTAACATTTCCTCTCACTGGTTGTTGCTACAGTTCAGACTAGAATCTTGAATCCAGGATTTATCCCTCAATGTGGAATGGCTTCTTCTATCTACCTCAGAGTTATCTGGTTTGGGTTGCTGTCACTATCAAGATAAATAATAGATGAAAGGCATGAGAAGTCTAATCCTAGCTACCAGTTCCTATCCTCCCCTGAGTCAGTATCTGTTCATGGATCCTAAGCTGGCCCATGTCCAGCTGGAACCGATTCCTAAATCAGAAGGAACACTAAGTCCCCTTAAACCATGAGCAATTTGAAAGTTCTCTCCTATCACAACAGCTCTGACCTGGACTGCCTTCTTTAAACTGCCTCCAGAGTGTTCTGTTTCATAACCAAACAGTTCATTATTGTTGCACTCTCCAAATTACCTTTCTAAATTTAATGGGGACTCCTTTTCCAGGTGCACCTTGCGCAGAAGCAGTCTCGATGTCTCATTTTGGCCATTCTGTGTCTGGATGATCTCTGTATGGGAGAGCTGGTGGCAGCAGAACATCACCTCTCGTGATACAAGTACTCCATGTTCATTCTGTGTTTATAAGTGCGCAGTAACATCATGCTACTTTAATTATATGTTTTCTTGGTACTTCTCTTTCATCTTTCTGTAACTTTGTCAAGGTTGTAAACACACCTAGGCCTTCAGGCTCCTTCAGCAAGAATTGCTTTCGAATCCATCTACGCATCTTCCTTCTACGGAGCTCAGTGTTCTGTACTTCTGCAAATTGCAGGGCCGCAGTAAATGCCTGAGAATAATGCATGCGTACAAAGCATACCCTATAAAAGCAGAATCATGTGATGGCGTTAGCAAGCATCTCTGATGAAAGATGAACACAGAGGCTGCAAGAGGCTTTCTCACATGTAGTTTGTGAGTGCTGGCAGACTTTCCATTGTTTTGATGCTCCGGTTTATTAAAAACTCACTGAAATACCAGGTTGTTTCATAATAGGTTACCATTTTTCACAGACCCATTCTGTGTGTGTTAGGCTGATAACTCGTATGAAGGTTTCCTGTCCCATATTGGATTGCTTTTGAAATTGTTTGTTTTAATTTGCCTTGTGGGCTTTTTTGGTTAAATGAATGTAGAACTGATTTGCTGGGAAGACATGGGATTTTTCTGCAATGTATTATCCTTCGAGAAATCCAGGCTGCCCCTTTAAGCAAGACACAAAAAGAAATCAACCATCGCCTGGATAAAGCCATTCTCATCAACATGCAAGGAGCTTGCTTGTCTGTCACGTCGCCCACATCTTCTCAATCACTCCCTTTCATTTATCCTATTATGCCCCTATTTTAACTCATGCTGTGGCTGATACTCAATGACAGACAGAAGAAATCCAGCTGAGCATCATCCTTCCTTTGCTTCCCCACAGGAGATGCAGTGTAGGACTTTACCTGACAGAGGTGAGCATCCACACACCTGGCAGAGCTGAAGTGGGGGGAGACTTTTTACAGCTACATGAAAACATTGGCAACCCAGAGGAATCTGGGTGATGAGATCTGTTGTAGGCAGTTGTTTTTCTGACTTCTCCCCCCTGCTCCATGTGTGAAGAGACAGTAGGTGTTTTGCAAACATTTGCAGCTTGGAAGACATGATCATAAACCCTGACTAATGTTTGTGGTTGGTGGGTCTGTGGCAACAAGTCAAAGCAAGTGCTAATTACGATGGTTATTGCAGCTATTTTATTATTTAATTTCACAGAATTAGTGTGGCATTGTAGGGCCCTAACCTGGAGCCACTGCCTTACAGGCAGGACACTATCTGAACACAGAACAAAGCAACGGTCCCTGCTGCTAGGAACTTGCAACCTAAATATACTGGTAAGTTGACTTCTGACCCATAACCTAGAGGTGTTTGCACCTCTTGACTCCAGGGATCCCACAGCTCATACTGGTCTATATCAGAGTGCAGTGGGGCTCTGTGGTTGAGCAATGGCTGCCCTAAGTTGCCCAACAAGGAGGAGGTACCACCTCAGGTACTTGCACATGCAGATGGGGAGATCTGTGGGAAGACAATGGGTCTCACAGATAAATGACAAAAATCAGTATTTCTGATGTTCAGCAGGGAACTGAGGCTCCAATATGAAGCTGGAGCTGTTTGCTCCCATTTAGAAAACACAACCCTTTCCATATGGCTGATTCATGGCACTCTCTGCCTCAAGCTGTCCAGCACATGTCTACAAGTTGATGCATTGACACCTAGCAGCTTAGGACAAAGTTATTTCTCCCTGGCATGCATATATGTGAACGGCAGCCAAGGGAAGCAGCCAGCTCCGATGCTGCTCTCTGATTGATCCAGTTCACAAAGACCTGCCCAGTGATTTCCATGCACATCATGTGAAGATTAACACACCATCCTGTCAAGCAGTGTCCCACAGCACCGCGGGAGAAAGGCTTCGGTTAACCCTGCGCGCTGCGAACAGCTGGAACTGGCTGTTTTGATGAACCTGGTGGGTTTTCCATTATACATGATCTAACAATGTTCTGCTAATTGTGTTGCTTAGTTTCCTGGGTATTTCTTCAAGACACAAAATAATGTTGAGAGCCCATGGGCCTTTTTTTTGTTTATGTCAGCTTAAGACAATCTGAGCTTCCCATTCTAGTGAGAACCTCGCAACAGTCAGTGATAATAATAATAAAAATACTTAGTGTTACCACTTCTGTCTCTCCCTTCATTCAACAGCAGTATAATCACCTAGAATAATTTCTAATATATGGAACTATTTAGGTCAAAATCATGGAGACACTGGATGGGAATTTGGTCATTAGTTTTCAAAGGAAAAGAAAGACTCCACTCCTGTACAAGAAGACTTATGCCTATTGCAAACAGTTTAGAGTTTGCTGTTGGAGCAAACTTAATCTCTTTCTCTTTAATTCTCTGTTTTATTCTGGATTAGGTTGTCCTTGCTGGCAATTGAGATTCTCAGGGTGGGAGGGGGCAATGGTCAATAGGATGCCCAGACTGGTTTTTGTTCAGAATTGCAAGTGCTGGTGTAGTCCAGCCTCACAGTTGGCTCCAGGACTCCATCTGCACTATTTGCTTCCCTGCTTTGGCCACTGCTTCAGTATGTCAAAGGCAGAAGGAAGTGACTTCATGGGGATAACAAGGAGAGGGAGCATGGGGAAAGCAGTGCAAGTGTGCTTTGAACCAGTGCCTGCCCTCCAAACAGCCCTGCAGATGGGAAAAGCAATTCCTCCTCAGCATCTTCCAGAATCAGTGTGGATACCTGTGACACCAGTCACTTTGCTGGGTGATGTGAGGTCACCAGAGTCCAACCTCTAGAACAGAGGAAGAGAGAAAGCAAGCACAAGATCATGCCAGGCAACACATTATCACAGCTTGTTCCTCAAGCCCCAGAAAGCTCCACACCCATTTTACTCCTCAGTGTTTCCTCACCAGCCTTGTGTGAGACACTTCTGGGGGATGGATTTAGGAAAACCCTGTTACTTCCACTTTGATGGTGCACGGGGAGTAGCAATCTCTGCAGGAATGGGGCTACCCCAGCCCGGCTCCACCCAGCTGGTGAGGATGGACGACCTGCCAGCTCATCATTCAAAAGCACATTGAATTGCAGGGGTGGACGAACAGCCGGGTGGATGTCACACCAGTGGGAAGCTCACTGCTAGCGATCATGCCTGTTTGCTCTCTGTAGAGAAGATTTCTCCCTGGCTAACTTACAAGACAGCCATCTGGCACATGCATAAAGAATACATGATGGCTGATCACTCCAACAGCATTTATCTTCATGAATGAGGAGGAGAGGGTTAGAGTGGCGAAGCCCTGAGGAGCTGGCCTGTCTCTCCTTGCGAGTGAAGATTAATGTGTTGTGAGATGTTGGCTAACATGTATCATGCACACAGTGTACCTTTCCCTCCATCCCCCTCTCCTCCCCTCAGTTCTCCTCTCATGGACTACAACAGCTTTGAATAGTGACAGGTTATGAGGAATGTGCTCCTTCTCCGCATAGAATGTAGGGGAAATCAATGGAAAACAGTGTTTAAAATGGTTAAGAGGAACTTTGATATCCTGCATTATTAACTTCTAAATGAAAAGAAGAGCAGACTATGGAAAGGACTTCTTGTCTCTATCTCTCTAGCATAAACTGGATGGAGAGTATCTTCTCTTTTCAAATATATAGCCCATAAATCAAAGTCTTGCATTATTTATGTCACCCAATTAAAGGGCAAATTGAGGTACCATGGCTCACATTTGTACCTAAACCAGCAGACTGATTTCCTTTAAAAGTTCAAGTACAGAGGAGAGTTTTGAACTGAAAACAATGATTTTTGAAGCTGGATGGGTAGGTACGTCAAGGGCCTGCAATAAGGAATTGCATTTGTATTGGCCCTGCACATCTCTTTGCATTATTTACTTCAATAACCATTCAGGTACATGTTATCTGCAAAATCACAGCCCAAGGAGCAAGGGGGGAGATTTATAAGAAAACACAATGGAATGGCAAATCTAAGTAGCTAGCTGCCTAATTTGTACCTGGTATATATGTTGCCTCAAAAACACAAGTTCAAATTCTGCAGACTGATCTGTGCAAAGCAGCTCAGTTTTGGAAGTATATATTTTACAGGTTAAATTAATTCTCTTTGTAGTCAGTGCAGCTCCAAGCTCACAGACAGCTGTGGTTTTTTGAGTGCAGAAAAAGCAGGGCAGCGTGTCTATCTCCAGACCGTGATCTGGGCCACTATAGGCAATGGTAAAACTCCCTGTTGTAGAGGTGGTGAAACATCTGACCAGTCTGCACAAGTCAAGAAGGGAGAAACTGAAGTATCTTTGGAGATACTGGGACAAGAAAATAAGCAGAGCCTTGACTGGGGGAATGAATACATTAAATGTGATAGTAGGCAAGAGATGGGAAATTAAAGAGGGACCTGAATGATGTGAGTTTGTGGATGAACTGGGAGGGAAGTACTTGCATTATAAAGTGTCCCGAGGCAGAGGGAGCTGCCAGGCCTGGGCAGAAGTATTTGTGAGCATTAAGGTGAAAGATAACTGGCCTTTCTCCACAGGCAAAGACATCCTTACAGGATTATTTCCCGTCCACCTGCCCTCCTGCAATCTGCTGCCACAAAGATACCTGAATTGCAAACCCTGCTGAGCATATACAGGAGGCAATTATCCTGAAAAAGGGGTACGTCTCATCAAATCAATTTTCTCAGCTAGTCTATCACTTACAAAGTCTCAGGTAGGAAACTGGTAATCTACATAAAAGTGAAAGGAATGTCATGCAGAATAGCTTAAAATATGGATCCCCCATCACAGAGCCTGTCATGTCTTCCTACTGTATTTCCATCACTGCAGACAACATAATGCCACCGCACCAGTCATGTTTCAACTAACACCTCAAGTCAGGTAGACACATAGCAGGTTAATTAGGGGCTTTGGCAAATTGAGTCCACGGGCTGTAATTACCAGCACTCAAGACCTACAATTTCTGTTTTAATTAAAATAAACAGTGTGGAGAAGCTGACATCACACCAGAGTAACCAGCGTGTAAGTCACAGTTAATTATATTAAGCTGTGGCCTCTGTCATAAAAAATACTTGGTTTGGATCTGGATTTATAGAGACTGGCTTTACCATTTTGGTGAAGTTTAATTGCTGTACACAGGCCACTGACTGGTCTGGACAAGTCAGTCTGTTGGGATGATGGGATACGCTGTGTGTGGAAGAGCTCCGTCTCCTCCCAAGGTGGAAGCAGGCAGTGCCAGTCCTTGAATCATCTCTTCGCTGCCTCCTGCCAACCTCTTGCACCCAGACAAGCCCCAGTTGTGCCCCATTTGTGCTCAGGCTGCCTGTCACACAAAACAGGAGTGAGCACTGCTGCCTTTCCCAAGGAACATTGCCAGGGAAACTGAGCCTGGGGAAGAAAGCTGGAAGGTGACCTTTTGAGGAGGGTCTGGGTGATCGGAGATGCAGGGCACCAAGGTGCTTTGGGCATCCCTAGGTGCAGGGAAGCCCCTGGTGATGGGGAGCCAGGCTCCTGGTGATGGAACACATCCAGGGCACGGGTGGCATATTTGTTCATTGCATCTAACAAATGCTTCTGCTCTGGCACAACTCTCACCTACCTCTCCACACTCGCTCTCCAGCTAATTCCTCAGGTGGTGTGGCAGAGTACAGACTAACGCTGCTGTGGCCCACACTCCAGCCTCTCATCTGCCACTTCTCCTGCTTCTTGTCCTCCACCCAAGCTTCTCTCCCAACCCTGCCTTTTGTCTCCTTCACCCACTTTCAACCTCATGCCTCCTTTGATGCCACCCGACACGTAAGGTGCAGCCAGATCCACCCTGCCCAGCCAAAAACACACCTGTTTTGCAAACCAATCCAGGTGTATTGGACATACACTGTTCTAGGATGGCTTTTATTGCGTTACACAATCCTGCTCCCTGTGAGTCTCCAGCCTGAGCAGCTGTGAAGAAGCAGACATCTCGCAGGCTTCCCAGGACTCCCTAATAGTGCCATGCAATATATGGGCAAATAATTAGACACACAGAAGGGTAGATGTCACAAATCTCAGGCTTGCACTTTTCCAGTCTGGTTTTGAGAAGCTGGCAGGTGTCCCCACAACCATACAGGATGATGAAGACCTTGGCAGTGTCCTTTCCTTGCAGGTCCTAGGTCCCAGGGACACTCACCTGAGTCCCTTGTTGCTACCTGGAACTGCCAAGGATCAGCAACAAAATACTGGAAGAACTGTCTGAGCATTTCCTGAGGGATGTGATGGTAACTCCAGACAAAACTGCAAAATAATGCTGTATCTCCTGTTAATGCCATTAGGGTTCCAAGGAGAACCCGTTGGAAGTGTTACGCTTGGTTATTGCAGTGGAGCTAGGGAAGTGCAATATTCTAAATTTCCCTGTGTCCTTGTATCTTGAAATCAATGCAATTTACCTCCAGGACCAACCTGCCTGAAGAATCCCTGGAAAACAAGATTTCAGCGGAGCTTTGATGACCTAACCTCCCTGGGGAGAGTGAGAGGAGGGAGCATAGGGCCAGGCACGCTGCTATTTTCTGTTGTGAAAGGTAAGGACTTTGTTGATCAACTCCAACTGCTGGATGGGCAGCTCAGACTTGGGATGGAAAACATTTTTTCTTTTGCTTCTCCTGAACAAGAGAATGTTTTTTAAAACATTCTTTATTACAGTCCATTTTGAAGCATGAAAAAGGCAACAGAAAAGGCCATTTTAAAATTTTTGCACAAACCTAACCCTTTTTCTTTCAGGAAAACAAAAAAAATAATATGCTCAGGCAGTACTGGTGGAAACAGTTGCTGTTTACTCAGTCACTTGAGGATTTGTCTCTGAGTTCTACTCACACTGGCTGATCCTTATTTAGTGAAATACGGTTTCCTGGACACCTCTCCATAAGAAACTGCAACTCTTTATGAGGTTTTGATTAGTATACTGTTAACCAATGATTTTTACTACGCCACATACTGAAATTCCTCTTTTCAACATTTCTTTCATTGTTCTGCCTCTATTTCCTAGCAGTTACTGTAACCTGCAGCCTAATTATTTTCATTTCCATGATATTTTGAGACCAACCAAATAGCAGTAGCCTGATGAGTTTTAAACTCGGTGGTTAATCTCTAAAATAGATCTCACTGAACATGACTGTCTAACTGATCGTGGGTATTGCTGTTTACTTGTAATTCACCTACAAAGCACCAGAGAAAGATGGTGTTTGTTTGCTTGTACTGTTTTGATGCAGGATTTCTTGCCTTCTTTGGTAACCAGGTGAGACACCCCAAGCAAGCTCAGGCACCAGTGTCTGGTGTAGGCCTGTATGTTGCCTAAGAAGGAAGATTGCCCTTTGCTCCCCGCCATGGGTTACTAATGCTTTTGGCTTCTGCAGGTGAAGGCAAAAAGGCAGAGCACAGCCACTCGTGCCCAGCCCTGAACCGTGTGAGTTTTGGCCCTGCCTGCCCTCAGTAGGGACTGGTGTAGCTGACGTGATGTGGGCATTGCCTTAATTTCTGGTCCAAGTAACCTGGCAAGCTATGGGTTCTCCTTCACCACCAAGCGAGGAGGAGGAGGAGGCATGGTGACTCAGAAGAGCATCAGAGCCTTCAGAGTTCTGTACACCAGCCCTACACCCCTGGCTATGCCCATGAGCCCAGCCAGATCCTTGCTGCCTTCAAAGCACCCAGCTGCAGAAGAAACTTTCCCCCAGCCATCCAATGTTCCCCCAGCCACCTGCCCCTCCAGAGTCATGCACACCAATTCTGGACATGCCGGAGCCCTCCTGCTACCACCCCTGGGCTCCTTACCCACCACACTAAACAGAAAGAGAGTTTTACAGAGTGGCAGTGAGCGGGGCACAGGGTGACCATCCGAGGCAGTGGCAATGCACCAAGACCTGGGGCAAGGCCACATTTTCTCCTAGAAACCATCAGCCAAGACAGCAGCATCTAAAAGCCAGGACACCCAAATTACTGTTCTTTGTGCTGCGAGGATACCACAGCATTATTCAGGGTTTTATTCCTCTGGAGGTATGGGTCACTCTGCAGCCACGTGTCCAGCATTTGGGCTTTTGCTGGCTCTAAGGATACGTGGGTTTAAATTCTTTTACCTAATTGTAATAAGCCATTTGGTGTTTTTTCCTCCTCTTTTTAGAGCTGTTGCCAGGCAGTTTGTCCTGAAAATGCTACTTATGACGTTGTTTGGGTTTTTTTTCTCCTCTTATCAAAGCGGGATGCCAAGAGACAAAATTACTGTCCTGACTCTGTAACATCCTCTTTCATATCCTCCCTTCCACATTCTGGGAAGAACAAAGTGTCCGGACATCAGGCCCATGACAGGTCAGGTTGGAGCAGCCAGAGAGCAGGCAGGAGCACGCCACAGACCGCGCTTGTGAAAGGCTCTTACTAAACCCCATTGGAGTGACAGGAGGAGTGTTCCCTGACTTCATCAGGCTTGGGAGAGGGGCCAATATCCTCATTGAACCCTCTGTCCCTACACAAACCATATATCTTTCTTTTCATGCCCAAGACAGAGATGAGAGGAATCTGAGGGGCTCTCAGCAGCACAGAGGGTTTGTACATCTGAGATTTTAAACAGGGACACCCATCTCTTGGGAGGAAGATGGCAGAGGCTGAAGGAGAGGGGAGAAGGAGGGAAGAGAGGCACTGAAGTAATGTGCTCTGAGCATGCAGGGTGCTGCTGCTGGAACAGGGGCAGAAAATAATTTTCATGCTACTGAAGTTTTGGTTCCCCTGAATCCTAATCCATTTTAATTCAGGTCACAATAAAAAGACACTTGTATGCTCATTAAGGAGCGAAGATCTGTGTGCTCTCTTGTGTCTTCTCGCAGTACAAGGTATGTGATGGGACCACGGGTGTTTGGTGCTGCTGAAGAAGCTATAGGGATGCATCACCCTTACTGGTTTCTATTTGCTACGTCCCTAGGTCTCAAGGGGTTTTATTAAATCTGATTGGAACTGCACATTTTTGGAGAAAAATGAAGTACATTTACATTTACTGAAGCTTTTTTTAAAAAAAAATCCCACTCCTGCTTTTTTTCTTCCTGATCATTTGCTTTAGATGCACCTTCAGGCCTTGGGCTTGTATGACAGAAAACAGCTCCCAGTAACTGGAGGGCTGAAGACATAATTCCCTCAAATGTTCCCATAAAGTTTTCCAACAAAGACATAGAACAAGGAGGCACCTGCATTTCCAGTGCCCAGCTTTGCAGAGCAATATCACCCCTGCAACTGTGCTTTAGAAGCGACCTGGCTGTGTATATGATAATAGGTGAGCTGCTGCAGCCTCATTAAAGCCAGAGGAGAACCTCCCACAGCTTTTGGGGGCACAGGCTTCAGGTGTCTGTGTGCTGAGGCTGGAGCAGAGCACTTGGAAATCTTTTAACAATGCAAAACCAAAACCAACAAAACCCAAAACAAACTACACTTGCAAAAAGCTTTGTGAAAAAAAAAAAAAAAAAGTTATTCTAATTCCCCACACAAGTGAATTATCATGGGATTTATGGTGAGAGTGTTATGACCAGAGAGCCATCACTATCCTTCTGTGGAGCTCAGCACCATCTCTGGAGCGGGAGGAGGCAAAGAACCCCAGCATGACAGCATGCTTTTGATGGGACACACATGCATTGAGCATGGAGACTGTCAGACACCAGAACACATCTCTGACATGTTAAAAAGCACGTCCAGCCTGTGACAGTTACAGCTGCTTTCTCAGTCCAGCACTGACCATACCTTCTGGACTAACCCCAGTGCTCCCACAGGCTGTAACACGTCCTCAAAGAAACAAGCAGCAAAGCAACAACCCTGAAACCCAAACCCAAGCAGCCCACTGTGACCAGCTTCTCTCCCCAGCCCACTGCCCAGCACAGTGTTTCCAGCCCTTGTGTAACACTGCAAAGAGCCGTGCCCTTCTCCGAAGCTTTCTGACCAGGCAGCCTGATAGAAACCCAGCAAAGCGGCCAAACCCACCAGCTGTGCAGGGAAGGAAGCAGGGTGTGGGACGGCATCTCCACGGGGCAGAGCCAGCCACAGACCACCGCTCACCACCCGGGTGCTTGCCTGCAGCCGGCATGTGCCCTGTGGAGCTCCCCTGGGGCTGTGCCTCATGCTGGCAGGGGTCTGGAGGGACTGTCAGGGCTTTTTCTTAGCTGTCTCACCAGGTGCCCTGTGTGGCATCGCTCCCATAATTCTGAGGTCATCAGCTGGATTACTTTCAGATTTAAAAATAGTTTCAAACTGGAGCAGTTTGGCCATGATGGATCAGCTGGTGGAAAAGGAAAAGCCCCCGATGCCCACCCACTGAGTATTTTGGAGACCTTGTGCAGGCAAAAAGCCAAGGCGTATGAGTGAGGGGCATTATCCTGGCTGCACTCGGGTGAAACCAGCTGGGAAAAACAACTGCTTTTTCAAAAGACTTTCTTCAACCCCAGCACCAATGTGTTTCAGCAAACTCTGGGGAACTTGCTGCAATGAGTGACATAGATGCTTCTGAAAGACCACCTAATAAAACTATTTTCTAAGGTTATCCCAATAAAGAGAACAGGGGTCAAAGTGGGTTTTAGTGGGATTTTAGTTCGATGAGGTGTTGGGTGCAAGAGGGGAGGCCTTGAGAGACATTTGACATTTCTATGAAATCAGGTGGCTGTGAAATGAATGACATGACTATTCACAGATTTTTTTGTGGTTGCTGAGAGTACTTGATTTCTGACTATACTGACAGATTTACTTTCAGGTGAAACTTTTCTTTTTACCGCTTGTGTCCTTCTAGTTCCTCAGCCAAGCTTCCAGCCCGCTTCCAGCAGTGGTGCTGTGGGTGACAGGTCAGGTGTCACATCATACTGAAGATTTATTATGCTTTCTAGCAAATCACTCATTTTCACATTTTTTTTTTTCTGTGAGAGAGGGGCAAGACATGACCTGCTCAAACCACCCTGAAGTAAACAATGGCCCTAATTTCTAAATGAGCAAAATACTGGATATTCACACCATTGCAGCATCCGGACGCCTGCAGACTCTCAGAGAAGGGGGACTGGAAGGAGACAGGGCTGTGTGTGACCCCCAGGCAGATGTGCCAGCCCCAGCACAGGTGCTCCTTCCCTGTCCAAACACTCAGGGCTGTCAGCATGCATCCTGCAAGCTGAAGGGTTAAAGCTCCCTTTTTTTCCTGTCAAAGTGGCTTCTCTCCCAATGAGCATCCTGGGCTGCCTGCTCAGGATTTTGGCTGCTCCTTCCACCTTTTCATCCTCCCCACCCCAATTGACTAAAGAGGAGCTAAAGGAAACACCTTTGTCTGCAGTGAATAGGTACCGGCTTTTGTACTTCCCCTTGCTGCCCTTCCCAGCCCAGTGACGTGGGGATTTCAGAGATTTCCTGAGCAGCTGCTTGGATGCTACACCTTTAGGAGCTCCAGCACTGACTCCTCCACACCCTTTCCCCTTGAGCAGAATTCACACAGAACCAGGGGATTACAAAAAAAACCAGCTATAAAAACCAGCCAGGCCCTCACTTGGACAGCATGACTCTGCTCTCAGCTGCCTGTGTAAATCTGGTGCAACCCCAGTGGAGTAACTTTTGGGGTGAGGTGGGCAAATTGTGGTGTTCACACAATGTATCCCAGCTCCTCCTGACTTTACTGGCATGGCTTGTTAAATAAGGTGTGGATGATTTTTAATAAGTTGGGGCCTCTGCTAAAAATATCTTTTTTAATTAATACATGTGCTGTATTGCTTCTTCCCTTTTTTATCTACCTATCTTCTAAACAAATGTTAGGATCCAGGTGCCTTCTGCCATCTGCACATGGGGCTGAGTCAAATCATCCCTGGTCTTGTTTTGTTCCCGGTAGCTGCTGCTCCTCTGACACCTCTCAGATCACACTGACAAGGAAAACTTTTATTCCTCAGCCTGTAATTCCTGCCCCTGTGTGTGGGACAAGCTCACACACCTTGTAACTACTTAGCTTCTGCTCAGAACACATCTCCTCATTACCCAGATAGAATTACATCTGACAAAAGTATTGAATGCACCAAAGCACGAAAGGAAAAGGCAGAGGGATTAAACTGATACAGGTCTTTCACCCCTGTGAACATTATGCCCCAACAAAGAGCCTGAGGAGGAAGAGGATGAATAATTGTTGAAGGATCATAGCTGCGATTAAAGGGTCTGATCTCTCATATGGCACCTGAAGACTCAGACGATTATGGAAATTATAAAGAAAAATCCATTTTAGTGCTAAGGCTGGGGAATGGGGATTTTTGGGGGGTTGTATGTTTGTTTGGTGGGTTTGTTTTTTGGTTTTTGTTTCTTTTCTAGCAGCAGAGCCTTATGTGTGATTTAAGACAATATTTAACTTTGCATTACAGCATGGTTTTCAAAGGCACTTAGGGACACTCTGACAAATGCCATGAAACCTATGGCTAAAAAATAAATAAATAGAAAATCATCGGAGAAACATTAATAGCAATAACATTAACCCTGTGCCAAGCACTTCTGAAAACAGGGTTACGTGGAGGAGTGTGTGGCTGGTGCTTTCGGGGAGTGATGACCTGCCACAGTCAACAGTGCAGGTTGCATTGGTGATGTGAAGCCACAGAATATGTTTAGTTGCCCAGATGCTGCTTGGGGCTGGGGGGCTCTGTTCATCCCCTCCCAGAAAACCTGCCTGCTCTGCCTGCACCAGTTTAAAGGTTCAGAGCTGAGACAGCCACTAGACAAATGACAGATGCTCTCTATTAACCCCTCTCCCTTCCCAAAGAGGAAAAGAAAGGGAGTAGGGAGAGAGGACTGGAAAAGAAAAATAAAACAGCTTTCATGAAAATAACACCAATAAAATGGATTATATACAAAATCAGTATTGGGCTCAAACGCCCCGATGGCAACTACATCACTGTCACCACTGATGCTCTGGATCAGCACTGGGGAAGTCCCAGACTGGAATCAGTGGAAAATGGGAACTGGATTCAGAAACACACAGATCGGGATCGAAGGCGGAACAGACAGAGCTCTCCGAGTGCCAGCCGATGAACAAGACCATGACCCTCGTGATCCCTCAGCTTTGTACCGAATATGAAGTACATGCGATGGAATCCCTTGTTGGCCAGTTTGGGGTCCCCTGTACTGTCTGCTCCTCTCCACAGGCACAGCCTTTTACTTTGTGCACCCCCAGCACAGTGCACAAGATTGAGCAGTGACCTTGGTCTGCACAGGAGCA